>JAVIAB010000041.1:18494517-18549517 GCA_032433765.1 Megaustenia siamemsis
CAAAACAACGAGCCGTCAACAAATGTTGTGAGAACACCAGACCTAAGGGTCGACCACGAAAAATATGGGTCGATGGAATATTAGAAGCGCTAGGAATTATAACAGCAGCAGAGGCGAACTGAAGAGCAAAAGACCGCAAATTATATCTCTCATCGACGCTGAAAGGCAGATGAGGAAGGAAAGAAGTAGTAGAAGAAGAAGAAGAAGAAGAAGAAGAAGAAGAAGAAGTTTTCGGAACATAAATTTTAAATAAATTTCTTGTTTTGTAAAATTTTTCGAAGATACTTCGTGTATTAATGTCTACAGGAAGGTTTATAATGTATTTGTTTATACTCTTGTGGATTATAATGCATCTATTGTGCTCAACACGCATTAACTTACAACCTTGACAAGTTTTTACAGAAAAATAAATTCCAGCATAAATTGCTTTCTGTTGAGTCAGGATACAGAGCCTGGCTCGCAAACGGAGGGTCGATATACTACTTTACAGTCAACAAATGCCCACTTGTGAGCAACATGTGATAGTAACATATTGTATGATAAAAAAAAGTAAAAGTAAAGTACCCCCCGTCACGCCAAGTGGCGTATAGGGAAATATGGTGTTAGTGACCCTATATTTTACAGACCTTCAGCACATGATTTTTGGGTAATGTGGTCGGTATTACGCCCGTGCTGCTTTTACTTTCCCAGAAAAAATCCGGTACCCATTTAAGGCTGGGTGAACCCGGAGCCGTCGGTTGGGATCGAACCCTACCCCTTGTATATTGTATGATAAGTTCACATAGAAATGATATTTTAAATTTAAGTCTTAGTTGTCAACATCCCAGTCAAAATAATTAATGCAATTTCAGTAGAATGAAAAGTAATGATGAATTTTTTTTATTTTTTTTTGCTTTCGTAAGCTTCTACCTCTGACGAAGTCCCTAGAGACTTGAAACTGAATTTTGCGTGTTAATCCGTTTTTCCCTGACAGCCGTGTGCACAGGGGTCCCTCGCCGCACAGGCAGATAACCCCATTATCGGGGGCAGTCATACTTTATCCGTCGATGAGTAACTGACGTTTCAAGCCTCGCTGCTGAGACCAGGAGTGGTTGCCGCAGAGAGAAATCATAAATAAAAAATCCCAACCGGTGTAGTCGGGATTTGAACACACAACCCCTCTGTCTCGCGGCCGGCCTCTTGCCTTCAGACCAACCAGTCCTCCTGTTCCAACAGAACAGACAATTGAAACCTCCAAAATGTGCCTTTATAAAATAATAGGAAGAATTGGATGGGAAAGAAAACAAACGATGAAGTCTTAAAACAAATAGAAATTAAAAGAGAACTACAAAACACAATTTGAATACGACAAATGATATTTTACGCCCATGTTAAAAGACACAACAGCCTACTAAAAGTAGTCTTGGAAGCGAAAATACAAGGTAAAAGAGGCAGAGGCAGACCAAGACTAACATGGATGTAAAAAAAAAATAAAGTACCCCTGTCACGCGAAGTGGCGTATAGGGAATATGGTGTTAGTGACCATACATTTTACAAACCTTCGGCACATGATTTTTGAGGTAATGTGGTCGGTATTACGCCCGAGCCGCTTTACTTTCCCAGAAAAAAAATCCGATACCCATTAAAGGCTGGGTGAACCCGGAGGCCGCCGGTTGGGATCGAAACCTACCTATTGTCTTTGTAGTCCAGTTCACTAACCGCTGAGCTATCGCAGGTCCCTTAACATGGATGAGTAACATCAAGAGATGGACAAGTCTGTCTATTTCAATCTGCACCATCAATGCAAGAGACAGAGCAGAATGCGCTCCATTGTAGCCAATCTTCGATGCGGCGACGGCACTCAGTGCTAATCACGATAAATGTCCGTAGCCTAAATGAGACAGCAAAAGCTGTAATAAAACTAGAACATCTGCACTTTCAAAGTTGAATCAATCCTGTTAGAAGGCTGTGTAACATCGATTTATCAATTAACATTGTGACGGCGCATAGATAAAAAATTCTAGGTTCTGTTTCCGTCGATCTTTCATTCTCAATTGCCAGGCCTTGCACAGGACCCGACACTCGCCACACGTTTCTGTTCTCGGCCAATTGTTCAATATATATCTATTTTTTTAATGCAACAGCCAGTATTTACCTCGATAATCTCAACACATCATTCTCACTGTACCTCGATAATCTCAACACATCATTCTCATTGTACCTCGACAATCTCAACACATCATTCTCATTGTACCTCGATAATCTCAACACATCATTCTCATTGTACCTCGATAATCTCAACACATCATTCTCATTGTACCTCGATAATCTCAACACATCATTCTCACTGTACCTCGATAATCTCAACACATCATTCTCATTGTACCTCGATAATCTCAACACATCATTCTCACTGTACCTCGACAATCTCAACACATCATTCTCACTGTACCTCGATAATCTCAACACATCATTCTCACAGTACCTCGATAATCTCCGGACATCATTCTCACAGTAGCTTGATAATCTCAGGACATCATTCTCACTGTACCTCGATAATCTCAAAACATCATTCTCACTGTACCTCGATAATCTCCGGACATCATTCTCACAGTAGCTTGATAATCTCCGGACATCATTCTCACAGTACCTCGATAATCTCAGGACATCATTCTCACAGTACCTCGATAATCTCAGGTCATCATTCTCACAGTACCTCGATAATCTCAGGTCATCATTCTCACAGTACCTCGATAATCTCAGGACATCATTCTCATTGTACCTCGATAATCTCAGGACATCATTCTCAACGCACCTCCATAATCTCCCGACATCATTCTCTTCGCACAAGGATAATCTTCCGACATCATTCTCTTCGCACAAGTATAATCTCCCGACATCATTCTCTTCGCACAAGGATAAGCTCCCGACATCATTCTCTTCGCACAAGGATAAGCTCCCGACATCATTCTCTTCGCACAAGGATAATCTCCGGACTTCATTCCCGCCACACCACGATAATCTCCCGACATCATTCTCGCCACACCACGATAATCTCCCGACATCATTCTCTTCGCACAAGGATAATCTCCGGACATCATTCCCGCCACACCACGATAATCTCCCGACATCATTCTCGCCACACCACGATAATCTCCCGACATCATTCTCTTCGCACAAGGATAATCTCCCGACATCATTCTCTTCGCACAAGGATAATCTCCCGACATCATTCTCTTCGCACAAGGATAATCTCCGGACTTCATTCCCGCCACACCACGATAATCTCCCGACATCATTCTCGCCACACCACGATAATCTCCCGACATCATTCTCTTCGCACAAGGATAATCTCCGGACATCATTCCCGCCACACCACGATAATCTCCGGACATCATTCCCGCCACACCACGATAATCTCCGGACATCATTCCCGCCACACCACGATAATCTCCGGACATCATTCTCGCCACACCACGATAATCTCCGGACATCATTCTCGCCACACCACGATAATCTCCGGACATCATTCTCGCCACACCACGATAATCTCCGGACATTATTCTCACCACACCACGATAATCTCCGGACATTATTCTCACCACACCACGATAATCTCCGGACATTATTCTCGCCACACCACGATAATCTCCGGACATTATTCTCACCACACCACGATAATCTCCGGACATTATTCTCACCACACCACGATAATCTCCGGACATTATTCTCACCACACCACGATAATCTCCGGACATTATTCTCACCACACCACGATAATCTCCGGACATTATTCTCACCACACCTCGATAATCTCCGGACATTATTCTCACCACACCACGATAATCTCCGGACATTATTCTCACCACTCCACGATAATCTCAGAACATTATTCTCACCACACCTCGATAATCTCCGGACATCATTCTCACCACAACTCAATAATCTCCGGACATCATTCTCACCGCACCTCGATAATCTCCTGACATCATTCTCACCACACCTCGATAATCTCCGAGACATCATTCTCACCGCACCACGATAATCTCCAAGACATCATTCTCACCACACCACGATAATCTCCGAGACATCATTCTCACCGCACCTCGATAATCTCCGAGACATCATTCTCACCGCACCTCTATAATCTCCGGACATCATTCTCACCGCACCTTGATAATCTCCGGACATCATTCTCATCGCACCTTGATAATCTCCGGACATCATTCACATAGCACCTTGATAATCTCCGGACATCATTCTCACCGCACCTTGATAATCTCCGGACATCATTCTCACCGCACCTCGATAATCTCCGGACATAATTCTCACCGCACCTCGATAATCTCCGGACATAATTCTCACCGCACCTCGATATTCTCCGGACATCATTCTCATCGCACCTCGATATTCTCCGGACATCATTCTCACCGCACCTTGATAATCTGCGGACATCATTCTCAATGTTCCAAGATAATCTCCGGACATCATTCTCACCGCACCTTGATAATCTCCGGACATCATTCTCACCGCACCTTGATAATCTCCGGACATAATTCTCACCGCACCTCGATATTCTCCGGACATCATTCTCACCGCACCTCGATATTCTCCGGACATCATTCTCACCGCACCTTGATAATCTCCGGACATCATTCTCACCACACTTCAATAATCTCCACTCTTCTATCACTAATGTCCTCATGTGTATCCCCACAACTTTCCTCAGCAAACACGCCCAGATGACACATCACGTATTTCTCCAGTCTCTGGTCCTAGATCGATACAACAAAGATAACAGCACGTACTAACTACTCTCGCAAGCACCACCTCCCAACTCCCGCGGTGTTTGCGGTTCTAAACGACCTGACGTGAGCTCATTAAGTCATACACACTTACCAAGTTGAAAAAAGACAGCGCATAATAAATACAACACCCTTTTCTAGTGCCCCTGTAAATGTGAAGTGCAATGAATTAATAAGCCAAATATTAAACTAAGAAAACAAACTAAATCACGCAATGAGCAAGTAATATACGAGTATAATTGTGTAATTTGGAGACGATAAGTAGCAGTTTGTGTACAGAAGGTAAGATTTGTTATTTGTTTCAAATATTTTGTTTCACCATCATCATCATCATCATCATCATCATCATCATCATCCAATGCCATCTCCGCAACTAAGGTTGACTACCGATGAGCGCCATTCTGCTCTGTCTCTTGTTTTCATGGTGTGTCATAGACTGGTTTGTCCATCTTTTGATGTTTCTCGTCCATGTTAGTTTTGGTCTGCCTCTGCCTCTTTTACCTTGTATTTTCCCCTTCAGGATTACATTTTAGTAGGCAGTTGTCCTTCAGGATTACATTTTAGTAGGCAGTTGTGTCTTTTAACATGGAAAAAAAATCGCATTTGTCTTGTTCTAATTGTGTTTAGTAGTTCTCTTTTCATTTTTAGTTGCTTTAAAACTTCATTGTTTGTTTTCTTTTCTTCCCATCCAATTCTATTTATTTTTCTATAAATCCATATTTCAAAAGCTTCAATTCTCTGTTCTGTCTTCTTGTCTAATGTCCATGTTTCTGCACCATATAGGAATGTCGAGAAGACATAACATTTTTCAATTCTTAGTTTTAGCCCTGGTGTTATTTGTTTTGATTTTAGTATGTTTTTCATGACATTAAAATTACTTTTTGCTATTCCTATTCTCTTGTTTTTTTAGTTTTACAATTTCCATCACTGGTTATAGTATGTCCAAGGTAGTTGTTTCGCTTTTAGAAAAATGTCCAGGACAAATCTGTGCCGCACTAATGAAGGAAAGAAACGAAACAAATCTTACAGTTTAAATTGAAAGCCATGTAGGAAAAACATTAACTTGAGTATTGTATTCTCGTAAATTATTACATCAGTAAATTAAAAATTAGGTTTAATTGTTATGACAATGTATATAATGTTATACATAACTATATATAAGCATGGGAGCTGTGATAGCTCAGCGGTTAGTGAACTGGACTACAAAGGACAAGAGTTAGAGTTCGATCCCAACCGACAGCTTTCGGGTTCACCCAGCCTTTAATGGGTACCGTATCTTTTTCCGGTAAAGTAAAGCGGCACGAGCGTAATACCGATCACATTACCCCAATAATCATGTGCCGAAAAATTTAACACTATATTCCCTATACGCCAAATGGCCTGACGGGGGTACTATATTTTTTTTTTCTTTTATATATAAGCATAATTTTATAAAAATGTTGAAAGTGTATATGTATATATATATATATATATATATACATAACAACCACTTTTGACCCACCTCTACAAACTCCTTGTTCAATATTGGTGAAGTTGAGATATAAAACAAAAAATGAAAGATGCAAAGATTGTAACGTCATCATCATCATCATCATTGAGTGCCGTCTCCGCATCGAAGGTTAGCTATCATAGAGCGCCATCCCATTCTATCTCTTGCTTTGATGGTTCAGAATGTCATAGGGTGACATTTCCATCTTTTGATGTTAATCGTCCATGTTAGTCTTCGTCTGCCTCTGCCTCTTTTACCTTGTATTTTCCCATCCAATATTACTTTTATTAGGCTCTTGTGTCTTTTAACATGCCCCAAAATTTCATTTGTCTTGTTCTAATTGTGTTTAGTAGTTCTCATTTCATTTTTAATTGTTCTAAAACTTCATCGTTTGTTTTCTTTTCAGTGCAGAAATGCAAAATGGCTGCTTGTAGGTCTGTTTTTGTAGAGACTAACGTCGTCGCTTGAACCGTTTCGGTTGCTTTGTTATAAATGTGTGCTGTTTTAGGAAAGTGAAGTGTAGATGTAACTGTGCTGTCTATTTTGGATAGAGGTCGTTTGGAATTGTCGCCTGTGCAGTAGATTAGGGTTGCATGGTAGTCGATCTTGTCAAGTAGAAATTGCCAACAAACTTTGGTGGGAGCTGTAACATGAGTGGAGCGGATACGGGAAATTTCTGACAGCAATGAAACTGATTCTATGAACAGAACAAAACTGTTTGTGTGAGCAACCACTGGGTCGTTTAAGGGAAATTCCACGGCCTCCGGCCGTGAGTTCACAACCGGTTTTAAGCGGTGATTATTTGGTTGTTTTTTTGCGATTCCTATCTATATGGAAGCGAATCATGGACAGTAGACAAACAAATGAAAAGACAATTAGAGGTCACAGAGATGGGATTTCTCAGAAGAATATTGAAAGTTCCCTGGACAGCTAAAAAGACCAATGAGGAAATTCTCAAAGAGGCCAACACAAAATGGCAGCTGCTAAAAAACATCAGAAAGAAACAATCAACATTTTTCGGGCACATCATGAGAAGAGGAAATTTGGAATACTTGGTTACAACTGGTAAAATAAAAGGAACGAGAGATCGCGGGCGGCAAAGAGGGAAAATACTGGATAGCTTGGTGTTATGGCATGGAAAATAGTCAACAACAGAACTGATACGATGCACTGTAGCTAGAAGATTGTGGAGGGACATGATCGCTTTCGTCAATCGGTATGGCACATGATGATTATGATCTACAGTTTGTCCGTGATATTAGCTTCTCTTCAACTGTCGGTTGTGATATCTGATATCTGGCCCTCACCGATAAAAGCAACAAATAGAACGTCCCGTGTGCACGTATTGCACGTTAAATAACCCTTAGTAGATATAAGTCGAAACGAGTAGGCCAAAATAGCCGCTACTCCAGCAACAAAATAATTGTTAATCAAACATATTCATGCCGAAGTCGGATGTATCGGGTCTAAAAGATGCAGATAGAGCAGCTCTGCGATAAACTAACGACGAAACGCATATACGTCCATGTAATACTAAGAAGAAGCATCATCATCATCAAGTACCGGCCTGCTGGCGTTGGTGATCATGTCTCTCCACAACTTTCGATCTCGACAGTTATTTATAATTTCTGTTGTTGACCTTCTGCCAAGACATTCTCTTAAACTGTCTTGTATATTTTCTCTTTGCATCCCTCTATCTCTTCTCTTCGTCCCTCAATTGTCAAAGTTTTTAAAATATATTCCAGCTGTTCTCTTCTCTTTGCATGGCCAACAAATGATTGTTTCTTCCTAATATTGGAAACCAGCTCTCTTTTTGCTTTTGCCTCTTTCAGAACACTTTCATTACTCTTCTTAGCTGTCCATGGTATTCTCAACATTCTTCTGTAAAACCACATTTCTACAGACTCCTGTAATTTTCTTGTCTGTTGTCCTATTGTCCATGATTCACATCCATATGTTAAGACTGGCTCTACATAACAATTATGAATTCTTTTTCTAAGAAGAGAATAAGATAAAGACGTTTGTTTAATTGTTAAATATGGTTTTTTATTTACAGAAAAGAGATACATTTGCCGAGATGGACATTGCTAAGATAACTGGTAAGTACATTATATATACCGTTATAAATCGCGTATAAACACACATTTTTGTATAACCATAAATATTTATATTTCGAGGCATTTCTATGTCACTAAATAAGAAAACAGAGAAGAAAACGGAAGTACTGCATTTATATGAGAATGGATAGATTAACAAAAATGTTCCTCGTTCGCGAGCTTTCATCTACGGCGAAGTCCCTAGAGACTAGAACTGAATTTCGCGTGTTAATCCAATTTTCCGTGGCAGCCGTGTACACAGGAGTCCATCGCCGCACAGGCAGATAACTCAGAGTTCGGATGTACTCAATTGTTCTCTTCTTCTTCTGTACTTACTCATTTGCCATTCAGCGTCGAAGGGAGATGTAATTTGCGGTATTTTGATATTCTGGTCGCCTCTGCTACTGTTATGTTTCCTAGTGCTTCCAATAATCCGTCAATCCATCGACTCTTAGGTCTGGTGTTCGCGCAAAGTTTATTGAAGGCTCGTTGTGTTGTTTTGATCTTTCTGCCTTGTCATGTGGCCAAACCATTTTAACTTTTTTTTTTTAAATATATATATTCTCTGGCAGGGGTTATTCATTGAGTTTTTTTCATAGTTTTTTTTTTTTTCTCAGTTCTTCCTTTCTGATCTCCTCTCATACTGTTTCCTATCATTCGTCTAACATATTTCATCTCAGCAGAGGTTATTTTTCTTATTTTTCGTGCATCTAGAGTCCAGAACTGGCATAGATAGTACAACGTTGGGATAAAGATTGCATTGTAGAGTATCAGTTTTGCCTCTAGAGTTATTTCCTTGTTGGACAATAGTGGTGATAACTATCCAATGATTTGACAAGCTTTGTTGCATCTTGAGTCTATTTCTGCTGTTCGTGAATTGTAGTTTATCACTAGACTCCCTCGATATTTATATTCATTTGCTTTTTTTAGTTGTCTGCCTTATATATTTATGTTAATGTTATTTCCTCCCTCCCCTCCCCCATCGATGAGCAATTGACGTTTCAAGCCGGGGACATCTCCTGAGACCAGGGGCGTTGTTCCAGAGAGTAATTACACCAAATAATCCACAACTTATGCAGCCTGATTTGAACTCACAACCTCTCTGTCTCTAGACCGGCGTCTTGCTGGAGACCAACCAGTTCCCCCCGAATGGGGAGATTTAAGAGGACGTGGAAGGGAAACTATTAATGACGTTTTGAGACAGGCAAAAATACACAAACAGATTACAAACAAAACTAACGGAGCCGCGACTGCTTACTGGTTAGTGAACTGGGCTACAAAGGACAAGAGGTCGGTCCCGATCCTGATCGATGGCTTCCGGGTTCACCCAGCCTTGAATAAGTACCGGAGTTTATCTCGGAAAGTAAAGCCGTATGGGCGTAACACTGACCATATTACCTCAGAAATAAAAACATAACGTTTTATGTTAGATTACGCACAATGTTTATTCGTCCATGCAATAATCTATTTGTTCATTTAATCATTCTCTCAATCATTTGTTTGTTAATCCTATAACATATTTATTCAAGAGATGTGATTTTTTCAGAAGATTATTGAAAGTTCCCTAGACAGTTAAAAAGACCAATGAGAAAGTTCTCAAAGAGGCCAACACAAAAAGGGAGCTCTTAAAAAACATCAGAAAGAAGAAATCAACATTTTTCGGGCACATCATGAGAAGAGGAAAGTTGGAATATTTGGTAACAGCTGGCAAATTAAAAGAAAAGAGAGATTGCGGACGACAAAAAGAGAAAATACTGGATAGCTTGGTGTCATGGCATGGAAAGCAGCCAACAACTGATCTGATACGATGCACTGTAGATAGAAGATTGTTCAAGGACATAATCGCCTACGCCAACCGGTATGGCACATGATGATGATGATTTATTCAGTCTTAGGATTCTCTCATTAATTTGTTTGTTCCTCCATCCAATAATCTCTTTGTTCATTCCACCTTTCAAACATGCTTCCGTCTATTCATCTCTTCTGTTATTTTGCTTTTATGTATTTATTTATCCACCTGTCTATTCCCCTTTGTATTCATGCATCTAGCTAATCATTTATTCAATCATTCATCTAGCTTGCATTCATCCATATATATACATTTATTTATCCATTAACCCGTATATCCATCCACCTTTCCATCCATCCACTCATTCATCCATCCATCAACAATAACATGTTATACCCAGAACTAAAACGGCTAAAATTGTTATATTTCTTCTCTTCTTGACAGTTATCTTGGCGGTTATCTTTGCCGGTAAGAATGATCTTTTCAAAGAAAGTTACATTTGTTACCATTTTAAAGTTATGGTTATTATTATCCATGTTATGTGATCATATTTCTAAATTAAGAGCGAACGTGTTGTTAATGGAACATGCCTCACAATTGAAACACGGTAAAATGCGATAAATAAATTAATTAGAAGAATAAGAACACAAATCTAACTTCTAACATAAGGTTGATCCACAAGAATCATATTTAAACGTTTCAACAAGCCTGCATAACATGGACACTTGCAGTAGAGCAACAGAAGAATTTGGGTATTTGGTTATGGAAGGCCCCGTATCACTGCAAACGAATTGAAATCCATAATTGCTCAACCGCCCGTGCCAGCGGAATCATCCAAATTAATATCTCATCTCCCAAAAAAGAAAGTTAACTGTAGTCCCCATCGTAGCAGTCTCAGCACACGCCAAAAGATATAAGGCGAAACCGCGCAGAAAGTGAACACAGTCAACTGTTCCCTGTCATACGATACCTTCATTCATCGTAAACAATTGCAATATCTAAACATGATCAATCAGAAGAAATTATAAGCTATGGGGAAGAAATGTCATCTCAGTATAAGCTATGGGGATAAAATGTCATCTCATTATAAGCTATTGGGATGAAATACCATCTCATTATAAGCTATGGGGATGAAATGTCATCTCATTATAAGCTATGGGGATGAAATGCCATCTCATTATAAGCTATGGAGATGAAATGCCATCTCATTATAAGCTATGGGGATGAAATGCCATCTCATTATAAGCTATGGGGATGAAATGCCATCTCATTATAAGCTATGGGGATGAAATGCCATCTCATTATAAGCTATGGGGAAGAAATGCCATCTCATTATAAGCTATGGGGATGAAATGCCATCTCATTATAAGCAATGGGATGAAATGCCATCTCATTATAAGCAATGGGGATGAAATGCCATCTCATTATAAGCTATGGGGTTGAAATGTCATCTCATTATAAGCTATGGGGATGAAATGTCATCTCATTATAAGCTATAGGGATGAAATGTCATCTCATTATATATAAGCTATGGGGATGAAATGCCACCTCAAGGTTTGGGGCATCTTTTACTTTCTTCTTCTGCTGCGATCATGACTCTGTCAGAGTAAGATTCCGGACTCTCTGACGAAGGCATCTGTCTCTTTAAGTGATTCGATTGCCCCGTATAGTCTATCTTCCAGGGAGGTGGCTGTGGTCCACACTGTACTTCTCATGTCTGTGTACTGTGGGGACAATCCTGTAGAACATGATTTTATTTTCCCCTCGTTCACCAGCTTTTACCTCTGACGAAGCCCCTAGATACTAGGAACTGAATTTTGCGTGTTAATCCATGTTTCCCTGACAGCCGTGTGCCCAGGGGTCCCTCGCTGCACATGCAGATAACTCCGACTTAGGAGGTACTCATATTTTTTTATTGATGAGTAATTGACGTTTCAAGCCGGGCCTCGCTGCTGAGACCAGGGGTGGTTGCCGCAGAGAGAAATCCCAATTGATGCAGCCGGGTTTGAACTCACAGCCCCTCTGTGCTAGACGAACCAGTCCCCCCTCCCCCACTTGTTATTTAATTGACATTAACCATTATTTCTGATTTGCTCCTTATTTTGTTATATTTTTTCATTGTTTCATCGTTTGTCATGCTTTCCATTAAATACTTCCCATTCTTCTACAAACCCACATTTCAAAAGCTTCATTTTTTTTAAATTATGTTTTCTTGTCTAATGTCCATGTTTCTGCACCATACAAGAATTCTCAGAAGATATAACATTTTGCTATTTTTAGATTTAGCCCTGGTGTTATTTGTTTTAATATTAGTATATTTTTCATGACATTAAAATTACTTTTTGCCATACCTATTCTTTTGTTTATTTCAATTGTTCAATTCCCATAACTGATTATAGTATGACCAAGGTAGTTGTAGCTCTGAACTGTCTCCAGGTCTATTCCTTCATCTTTGATATCCGCTTGTGGGTTTTGAGTATAATAATAATAAGAAGAAAAATAAGAATAATTATCATATTAATAATAATAATAATAATAAGAAGAAAAATAATAAGAATTATCATATTAATAATAATAATAAGAAGAAGAAGAAGAAACAATAAGAAAAATAAGAATTATCATAATAATAATAAGAAGGATGAGAAGAGGAAGAAGAAATAGAAGAAAATGTGAAGGAGAAAACAGAGAAGAACAGGATGAACAAAAAAAATTAAAAAGAGGAACAAAAGATGAGGAAGCAGAGGAAGAAGAAGAAGTAAAAAAAAGTATATGATTATTTCTTTCAAATGTTCAATTTAGAAATGTACAAATGTCATTTTTCTACCGTTTCACGAACCTTGAATATGTTTGTCATTTTTTTTTTCTATCTTAAACAAGGACTTGTCTTTATGCAGACAACAAGTTTTAACCAAACAGATCGTAAGTAGAGCCTGTCGTTGTGTATTTTCTTCGCTTTTGTTCTCATTATCTTTCTATCTCTTTTATATTGTGTACCATATTTAACGCCCTGGCGTAAGGGTATAAACATCTACTAGACGTACATTCTTACATATATCTGCATAGTAATATAGATAAAGAGGGAGGAACAGAAAAGGGTACCAAAATAAGGATATCAAAAGCAAGAGGAGCTTTTGTTGCACTGGGAAACATATGGAAGTCTAAAGAAATTAGGTTAAATACAAAAATAACAATTGTCAACTCAAATGTTAAGTCAGTCCTATTATATGGCTGTGAAACATGGAGGACAGAAAAATTGACAATCATGAAGATACAGCCTTTCATTAATGGATGCTTCCGCAGAATAAAAGTATGGAAATGGCAGGAAAAATCACAAACATAGAATTATGGAAATGTACCAGTCAAATACCAGTGGATACAGAGAACAGCGAAGACGATGACACTGGATAGGACACACACTGCGGGAGCCAACTGAGAGTATTACACAACATGGCCTTTTTTGAAATCCCCAGGGGAAAAGACAAAGAGGAAGACCAAGAAATTCTTGGAGAAGACAGATGCAGAGATGAAGATGATGGGGTAGACATGGAATGATCTTAAAGTAATGGCAAGAAACAGAACGACTTGGAAAGTGATTGTTGAAGACACATGCTCCACAGGGAGCTGAAAGTGTTTGTTGAAGACTTATACTCCACAGGGAGCTGAAAGTGTTTGTCTATGACCTATGCTCAACAGGGAGCTGAAAGTGTTTGTTGAAGACCTATGGTCCACAGGAAGCTGAAAGTGTTTTTTGAAGACCAATGCTCCACAGGGAACTGAAAGTGTTTGTTGAAGACCAATGCTCCCAAGGGAACTGAAAGTGTTTTTTGAAGACCTATGGTCCACAGGAAGCTGAAAGTGTTTTTTTGAAGACCAATGCTCCACAGGGAACTGAAAGTGTTTGTTGAAGACCTATGGTCCACAGGAAGCTGAAAGTGTTTGTTGAAGACCAATGCTCCACATGGAACTGAAAGATAGAAGAAGAAGTACAGATATAAATGGAAGTAGCCGAATAGCATTCTACCACTCTTTAGTAGTTTCAGTTTAGTGGCATACCAACATGGCAGAAAAATGGTTAGGGAATCTGGTAGCATTACATTGTCCAGCATGAGTGTGAAGATAGAAGCAGCAAGGGCTGAAGAACATAGTTGGTTACACAGAACGTGGATCGCGAAGTCTTGGTGACTGACTCGCGATGTATGTTAGAGAAGATTGACAGACAGTGTCTGCGGCAGGAGTGGATGCAGCTCTTGATGGCTCTACTGTGAGCGCGTTAACCTGGGTGTACTGTCCAGGGTATGCTGGTGTACAAGGCGATGAAATAGCCGATAACTCGCTGGCAGCTTTGGCACTGAGTGTGGCTTTACTCTGGACAAAGAGGACATTGTCAAGCTTGTTCTTTATTCCTTAAGAGTAGAGGAGAAGAACTAGTGGGACATTAATGTATAAGTTGTGAGACTTAGATGAAGAACTAATGGGACAATTATGTATATATTGTGAGACTGAGGAGAAGAACTAGTGGGACATTGATGTATATATTGTGAGACTGAGGAGAAGAACTAGTTGAACAATGATGTATATGTTGTGAGACTGAGGAGAAGAACTAGTGGGGTAATAACGTATATGTTGTGAGACTGAGGAGAAGAACTAGTGGGACAATAACGTATATGTTGTGAGACTGATGAGAAGAACTAGTGGGGTAATAACGTATATGTTGTGAGACTGATGAGAAGAACTAGTGGGACAATAACGTATATGTTGTGAGACTGAGGAGAAGAACTAGTGGGACAATAACGTATATGTTGTGAGACTGATGAGAAGAACTAGTGGGACAATAACGTATATGTTGTGAGACTGAGGAGAAGAACTAGTGGGACAATAACGTATATGTTGTGAGACTGATGAGAAGAACTAGTGGGACAATAACGTATATGTTGTGAGACTGAGGAGAAGAACTAGTGGGACAATAACGTATATGTTGTGAGACTGATGACTTTGATTGTGAAACAATAGCCTGCTGTGCGATCCGGTGTGCTATGTTGGAAAAGTATATGTTTCTACAACCAACATCTTATAGGAACAATCAGTATCTATACGCTTCGAGAAAGCTTCATACGGGCGATGGAGCGGATACGGGGATGTCCCGGCTACTATGAAACTGATTCCTTGAATAGAATAGTTGTTGAAGAATTGAAATCTCTGAAAAAGAATGTGTACCTGACTGAGTCTGGGAAGTAATGACTGTGAGGAAGATCGTTGCGTTGTTTGATTTAATTTGATCCGGACACACTCCGTTGGACAAACCTACAAAGGAAATAAGTATTTGTTGCATTGAGTTGGTTAAGGCGTTACGAGCTTGAGAATGCAGTGGCACCTTTCAATAAAAACACCAGATAGAACGTAACATGAAATGGTATTAAGCTGCTAAACCTGCAGAGTGGCGAGACAAACTGCGACGTTTCGGTAAAAACCTTCATCAGGTATAAGACAAAAACACTAACACAAAAATAAACAGTAAATACGTGGGCTTATCCCAGCATGGCGACGTGAGTCGGTGGAATCGTGGAGTCTGACTGAGAGAAAGAGACAGATAAAACGCTTACGCTTGTTATTGTGAATTATCCTCGTCACGTTTATACGGTATTTTATCTCACGTAATACTATTCTATTATTGTGGTGATTCATGATTGTACAAAGAAGTTACGACGGTGGTTTTCTGTTGCCTTCCGTCGGTTTGTTTACAGCTGGCTCCGTTAGCCTTTGACTAAAAAGTCTCACCCACAAAGCAGTGGGGTTGTTTTACTTCGGGGTACCCTCCCTTAGCCTTTTACTCTCCCGAGATTACCTGCAAGTCAGCCACAGGTTGTAATGTTTCTGCATACAGTAGCAGGTAAAATTACGCGACCTGCCAGCATAATAGGGCTATAATAGAACAACAGACAAGAAAATCACTGGAGTCTGTAGAAATGTGGTTTTACAGAAGAATGTTCAGAATACCATGGAGAGCTAAGAAGAGTAATGAAGGCGTTCTGAAAGAGGCCCAAGCAAAAAAAAAGAATGCTGGAATATATTGTAACAACAGAAAAAAATTGAAGGACGAAGAGAGAGAGGGGGAAACAAAGAGAAACAATACCAGACAGCTTAAGAGAATGGCTTGACAGAAGGTCAGCAACAGAAATGATAATAACTGTCGAGATCGAAAATTGTGGAGAGACATGATCACCTACGCCAGTAGGCTCAGTACTTGATGATGATGAATATTATTCACTTTTTATCTTTTATTATATTTTAACCCAAAAAATCATCATCATCATCATTATCGAGTGCCTTCTCCGCAACGAAGGTTGGCTACCATGGATCGCCATTCTACTCTGTTTCTTGCTTTGATGGTGCAGGCTGTCATAGATTGACTTGACCATCTTTTGATGTTACTCGTCCATGTTAGTCTTGGAACCCAAAAAATACTATATATGAAATGCCTGTACTTAACTGGAAAACATTGAGAATCTCTAGAATTTGCCTGTGGAGTCTCGTTATTTTTAAATATTTCCAATATTATTCTATCTATTACTTTGAATTAAGTACATCTTCTTCCTCTTTCCTTCCTCATTTGCCTTTCAGAGTCGAGGGGAGATATAATTTACGGTATTTTGCTTTTCAGTTCGTCTATGCTGCTGTTATGTTTCCTAGTGTTTCTAATATTCCAACGATCCATCTTTTTCGTAGTCGACCCTTGGGACTGGTGTTCTCACAACGTTTGTTGAAGGCTCGTTGTGTTGTGTTTTGTTCTTTCTGCCTTGTCACGTGGCCAAACCATTTTTCCTTATTTTGTTTCCTTATATATTCTATGAATTAAATACATGATGAGTATTAATACAAGACTTTAACATTTCAGAACCAAGCTTATTCACTCGAAAAATCATTTATGTAACCAGGCCACCCAAAAGAAGCACAACTACAACGAACCTTACAGCAACAACAGTAGGGCTGCAAATTCCCATAGTCGATCCAGGTAACTATTGTTTCTAGTAATACATCTGGTCACCATTATTTCTAGTGATACATCAGGTAACCATTTTTTTCTAGTGATACATCTGGTCACCATTATTTCTAGTGATACATCAGGTAACCATTATTTCTAGTGATACATCTGGTCACCATTATTTCTAGTGATATATCTGGTCACCATTATTTCTAGTGATACATCTGGTCACCATTATTTCTAGTGATATATCTGGTCACCATTATTTCTAGTGATACATCTGGTCACCATTATTTCTAGTGATACATCAGGTAACCATTATTTCTAGTGATACATTTGGTAACTATTATTTCTAGTGATACATCTGGTCACCATTATTTCGAGTGATACATTAGGTAACCATTATTTCTAGTGATACATTAGGTAACCATTATTTCTAGTGATACATCTGGTCACCATTATTTCTAGTGATACATTAGGTAACCATTATTTCTAGTGATACATTAGGTAACCATTATTTCTAGTGATACATCTGGTCACGATTATTTCTAGTGATACATCAGGTAACCATTTTTTCTAGTGATACATCTGGTCACCATTATTTCTAGTGATACATCAGGTAACCATTATTTCTAGTGATGCATCTGGTAACCATTATTTCTACTGATACATCTGGTCACCATTATTTCTAGTGATACATCAGGTAACCATTATTTCTAGTGATACATCAGGTAACCATTATTTCTAGTGATACATCAGGTAACCATTATTTCTAGTGATACATCTCGTAATCATTATTTCTAGTGATACATCAGGTAACCATTATTTCTAGTGATACATCAGGTAACCATTATTTCTAGTGATACATCTGGTCACCATTATTTCTAGTGATACATCAGGTAACCATTATTTCTAGTGATACATCTCGTAACCATTATTTCTAGGGATGCATCTCGTCACCATTATTTCTAGTGATACATCAGATAACCATTATTTCTAGTGATACATCTGGTCACCATTATTTCTAGTGATACATCTGGTCACCATTATTTCTAGTGATACATCAGGTAACCATTATTTCTAGTGATACATCTCGTAACCATTATTTCTAGGGATGCATCTCGTCACCATTATTTCTAGTGATACATCAGATAACCATTATTTCTAGTGATACATCTGGTCACCATTATTTCTAGTGATACATCTGTTCACCATTATTTCTAGTGATACATCAGGTAACCATTATTTCTAGTGATACATCTGGTCACCATTATTTCTAGTGATACATCAGGTAACCATTATTTCTAGTGATACATCAGGTAACCATTATTTCTAGTGATACATCTGGTCACCATTATTTCTAGTGATACATCAGGTAACCATTATTTCTAGTGATACATCTCGTAACCATTATTTCTAGGGATGCATCTCGTCACCATTATTTCTAGTGATACATCAGATAACCATTATTTCTAGTGATACATCTGGTCACCATTATTTCTAGTGATACATCTGGTCACCATTATTTCTAGTGATACATCAGGTAACCATTATTTCTAGTGATACATCTCGTAACCATTATTTCTAGGGATGCATCTCGTCACCATTATTTCTAGTGATACATCAGATAACCATTATTTCTAGTGATACATCTGGTCACCATTATTTCTAGTGATACATCTGTTCACCATTATTTCTAGTGATACATCAGGTAACCATTATTTCTAGTGATACATCTGGTCACCATTATTTCTAGTGATACATCTGGTCACCATTATTTCTAGTGATACATCTGGTCACCATTATTTCTAGTGATACATCAGGTAACCATTATTTCTAGTGATACATCTGGTCACCATTATTTCTAGTGATACATCAGGTAACCATTATTTCTTGTGATACATCAGGTAATCATTACTTCTAGTGATACATCTCGTAACCATTATTTCTTGTGATACATCAGGTAATCATTACTTCTAGTGATACATCAGGTAACCATTATTTCTAGTGATACATCAGGTAACCATTATTTCTAGTGATACATCTCGTAACCATTATTTCTAAGGATGCATCTCGTCACCATTATTTCTAGTGATACATCAGATAACCATTATTTCTAGTGATACATCTGGTCACCATTATTTCTAGTGATACATCTGGTCACCATTATTTCTAGTGATACATCAGGTAACCATTATTTCTAGTGATACATCTGGTCACCATTATTTCTAGTGATACATCTGGTCACCATTATTTCTAGTGATGCATCTGGTCACCATTATTTCTAGTGATACATCTGGTCACCATTATTTCTAGTGATACATCTGGTCACCATTATTTCTAGTGATACACCTGGTCACATATATTCTGTCTTCACAAATCGTTACTGTACTACGATACTTTGTTAACCTCAGACGGAAGATGTACAACAGAGGTGAGATAGAAGATGTACAACAGAGGTGAGATAGAAGATGTACAACAGAGGTGAGATAGAAGATGTACAACAGAGGTGAGATAGAAGATGTACAACAGAGGTGAGATAGAAGATGTACAACAGAGGTGAGATAGAAGATGTACAACAGAGGTGAGATAGAAGATGTACAACAGAGGTGAGATAGAAGATGTACAACAGAGGTGAGATAGAAGATGTACAACAAAGGTGAGATAGAAGATGTACAACAGAGGTGAGATAGAAGATGTACAACAGAGGTGAGATAGAAGATGTACAACAGAGGTGAGATAGAAGATGTACAACAGAGGTGAGATAAAAGATGTACAACAGAGGTGAGATAGAAGATGTTCAACAGAGGTGAGATAGAAGATGTACAACAGAGGTGAGATAGAAGATGTACAACAAAAGGTGAGATAGAAGATGTACAACAGAGGTGAGATAGAAGATGTACAACAAAGGTGAGATAGAAGATGTACAACAAAAGGTGAGATAGAAGATGTACAACAGAGGTGAGATAGAAGATGTACAACAAAGGTGAGATAGAAGATGTACAACAAAAGGTGAGATAGAAGATGTACAACAGAGGTGAGATAGAAGATGTACAACAGAGGTGAGATAGAAGATGTACAACAGAGGTGAGATAGAAGATGTACAACAAAGGTGAGATAGAAGATGTACAACAGAGGTGAGATAGAAGATGTACAACAGAGGTGAGATAGAAGATGTACAACAGAGGTGAGATAGAAGATGTACAACAGAGGTGAGATAGAAGATGTACAACAGAGGTGAGATAGAAGATGTACAACAGAGGTGAGATGAAAGATGTACAACAGAGGTGAGATAGAAGATGTACAACAGAGGTGAGATGAAAGATGTACAACAGAGGTGAGATAGAAGATGTACAACAGAGGTGAGATAGAAGATGTACAACAGAGGTGAGATGAAAGATGTACAACAGAGGTGAGATAATTGTGGTAAACAAAGAGAGCTAATTTCCAATATTAGGAAGAAACAATCATCATTTTTTAGACATGTAATGAGAAGAGAACAACTGGAATATATTGTAACAACTGGAAAATTGATTGACGAATAGCTAGAGGGAAGCACATAGAAAATATACCAGACAGCTTAAGGAATGGCTTGGCAGAATGTCAACAACAGAAATGATAAATAACTGTCGAGGTCGAAAATTGTGGAGAGACATGATCACCTACGCCAGCAGGCCCGTTACTTGATGATGATGAGGAGTGTAATTAAAATAATACCAGTCAAAAACTTGAGGATAAAATAGATATAGCGAAAACGATGGCAATGTATAGGACACACACTGATGAAGCCAATTGAGAGTATTACACAACAAGCCCTTTTTTGGAATCCCCAAGGAAAAAGACAAACAGGAAGACCAACAAATTCTTGGAGACGACAGATGGAGGCAGAGATGAAGATGATGGGGAGGACATGGAATTCAATTAATAGAAAGGGAATAAACATAACGGTTTGGAATGTGTTTGTTGAAGACCAATGCTCCATAGGGAGCTGAAAGGTAGTAGAAAATTAAAATAATAAAATGTGTACAATTTCATCTTTATCAAATCATATTATCTCTATTGATCTGAACTAACATAATTATAACTACTTACATAATGTCTAGTTATTTATGTTGTCATCATCATCATCAAGTACCGGGCCTGCTGTTGTAGGCGATCATGTCTCTCCACAACTTGTCATCTCGACAGTTCTTTATCATTTCTGTTGTTGACCTTCTGCCTAGCCATTCTCTTAAGCAGTCTGGTCTCTTTTCTCTTTGTTTCCCTCTATCTCTACGTCCCTCAATTTCCCAAAGTTGTCACAATATATTCCAGTTGTTCTCTTCTCATTACATGGCAAAAAATGATGATTGTTTCTTCTCAATATAAGAAATTAGCTCTCTTTTTGCTTTGGCCTCTTTCAGAACGTTTTCATTACTCTTCTTAGCTGTCCATGGTAATCTCAACATTCTTCTGTAAAACCACATTTCTACATCCTCCAGTGATTTTCATTGATATCGTCCAATTGTCAATAATGTCATATGCATAAGACCGGCTCTACATAACATTTACGAACTCTATGTCTTTCTTCTACAGTCAAAAATGGATTGCATATTATCTTCCTCATTTTTTTAAAGCTGCTTTTACCTGGGGTATTCTGCATCTCACCTCTGTTATACATCTACCATCTGAGGTTAACAAATTTGCCAGTATTTAAATTCATTTACCTATTTCAGTGTTATATGTACCTTCATAAAACACTTAATTTGCATACAAAAATACCACTTCTGTTGTACAAAGTTAAAAAAAAAAGACAAAAAAAGTAAAGAGCCCGGTCCCGCCAAGTGGCGTACAGGCAATATGGTTTTAATGACCATAATTTTTACAGACTTCGGTACATGATTTTTGGGGTAATGTGGTAGGTATTACGCCCGTGCCGCTTTACTTTCCCAGAAAAAATCCGGTAACCATTTAAGGCTGGGTGAACCCGGAAGCCGTCAGTTAGGATCGAACTCTACCCCTTGTCCTTTGTAGTCCAGTTCACTAACCACTGAGCTATCGCGACTCCCTGTTGAACATAGTGGTGCAAATGTAATGCCCGTTACATTGCATTATCAAAAGTCAACAACTGTTTAATTACTGTAACCATATTGTTACTGTAACCATATTGTTACTGTAAACATATTGTTACTGTAAACATATTGTTACTGTAAACATATTGTTACTGTAAACAGCCGGAAAGATTTGTTTCCGTTCGCCAACCTTCACCTCTGGCTAAGTCCCTATAAATTAGAAACTGAATCTTGCGTGCTTATCAGTTTTTGAAATGCCATTTTTGGGCCATGCTAAAAGCCACAATAACCTACTAAAAGTAATCCTGGAAGGATGTGGTAATACAATGTAAAAGAGGCAGAGGCAGACCAAGACTAACATGGACGAGTAACATCAAAAGATGGACAAATCAGCCGATGACAACCTGCACCATCAAAGCAAGAGACAGAGCAGAATGACGCTCCATTGTAGCCAATCTTCGTTGCGGAGACGGCACTGTATGATGATGACCAGTTTTTCCCTGGCAGCAGTGTGTACAGTGGTCCCTCGTCGCACTGGCAGATAACCCCGTCTGTGGAGGTACTCATATTATTTTCTCTCGATCAGTAAGAGACGTTCCAAGCCGCGCCTATCTGCAAAGACCAGGGGCGATCGCTGCGGAGAGAATTCGCAAATAAAAATTAAAACTGATCTAGCGGAGATTTGAACTTACATCAACTCTGTCTCGAACCTGGCGACATGCCTCGAGACCATTAACAACTCTAGGAGTACGTCCCACTACTGAATACATTCATAAACAACACATATAACTGGTTTGGCCACGTAATAAGACATAAAGAATAAGAGAAAACGCAGTGAACCTTCAAGAGACATCGGAATAACACCACACTCATGTACCGACCAAAATGATGGATTGGTGAAATATTAGAAAAACTAGGAAACATAACAGCAGCAGAGGCTCACAGAAGAGCAAAAGATGGATTGATGTAATATTAGGAACGCTAGAAAACATAACAGCAGTAGAGGCCAACAGAAGAGCAACAGATGGATTGATGAAAAATTAGAAAAATTAGGAAAGATAACAACAGCAGAGGCCAACATAAGAACAAATGATGGATTCATGGAATTTTAGAAAAAGTAGGAAACATTACAGCAGCAGAGGCAAACATAAGAGCAAGGACTACAAATTGAATCTTCCCTCGACGCTGAAAGGCATATGAGAAAGGAAAGATGAAAAAAAAAAACGTATGGTTCCATCCTGCATAAGATATATAGTAACTTGCTCTCCTACTTTTGCTTGCCAACTCCCTGTGGAGCATAGGTCTTTAACAAACACTTTCTGCTTCATGTGGAGCATAGGTCTTTAACAAACACTTTCTGCTTCCTGTGGAGCATAGGTCTTTAACAAACACTTTCTGCTTCCTGTGGAGCATAGGTCTTTAACAAACACTTTCTGCTTCCTGTGGAGCATAGGTCTTTAACAAACACTTTCTGCTTCCTGTGGAGCATAGGTCTTTAACAAACACTTTCTGCTTCCTGTGGAGCATAGGTCTTTAACAAACACTTTCTGCTTCCTGTGGAGCATAGGTCTTTAACAAACACTTTCTGCTTCCTGTGGAGCATAGGTCTTTAACAAACACTTTCTGCTTCATGTGGAGCATAGGTCTTTAACAAACACTTTCTGCTTCCTGTGGAGCATAGGTCTTTAACAAACACTTTCTGCTTCCTGTGGAGCATAGGTCTTTAACAAACACTTTCTGCTTCATGTGGAGCATAGGTCTTTAACAAACACTTTCTGCTTCCTGTGGAGCATAGGTCTTTAACAAACACTTTCTGCTTCCTGTGGAGCAGAGGTCTTTAACAAACACTTTCAGCTCCCTGTGGAGCATAGGTTTTCAACAAATACAGTAGGCTACCTGTGGAGCATAGGTCTTCAACAGACACTTTCAGCTCCCTGTGTAGCATAGGTCTTCAACAGACACTTTCAGCTCCATGTGTACCTTAGGTCTTCAAACAAACACTTTCAGCTCCCAGTGGTGCATAGGTCTTCAAACAAAAACATTCAGCTCCCTGTGGAGCATATGTCTTCAACAAACACTTCCAGCTCCCTGTAGAGCATAGGTCTTCAACAAACACTTCCAGCTCCCTGTACAGCATAGGTCTTCAACAAACATTTCCAGCTCCCTGTAGAGCATAGGTCTTCAACAAACACTTTCCACGTCGTTCTCATTCTTGCCAATCTTTTAAGATCACTCCTAGTCTTCTGCATCATCATCATCTCTGCTTCCATCTATCTTCTCCAACAATATTTAGGTCTTCAGTTTATTGCATTGTATTGTATTGTATTGTATTGTATTGTATTGTATTGTATTGTATTGTATTGTATTGTATTGTATTGTATTGTATTGTATTGTATTGTATTGTATTGTATTGTATTGTATTTTAATGTATTGTATTGTATTGTATTGTATTGTATTGTATTGTATTGCATGGTATTGTATTGTAATGTATTGTATTGTATTGTATTGTATTGTATTGTATTATATTGTATTGTATTGTATTATATTGTATTGTATTGTATTGTAATGTATTGTATTGTATTGTATTGTATTGTATTGTATTGTATTATATTGTATTGTATTGTATTGTATTATATTATATTATATTATATTGTATTGTATTGTATTGTAATGTACTGTATTGTAATGTATTGTATTGTAATGTATTAAATTGTATATTTATTGCATTGTATTTTAAGTTTGCTCTAATAACGTTTAATTGTGCTTTCATTGAATCTATTTCATTATTATCATCTAGTGCCATCTCCGCAACGAAGGTTGACTACCACGGAGCGCCATTCTGCTCTGTCTCTTGCTTTGATGGTGCAGGTTGTCATAAGCTGATTTGTCCATCTTGATATTACTCGTCCATATTAGTCTTGGTCTGCCTGTGTCTCTTTTGCCTTGTATTTTCCCCTCCAGGATTACTTTTAGTAGGATGTTGTGTCTTTTAACATGGTACAAAAAATCTATCTATCTATCTATTGACCTTTCGAGCCGTAACCGGCCCATGGGGCGTAGACCAAGATACACCTTCTCCTATATGAATTTTTGTTCTAGCAGTTTTCTTTTAAAGATATTTTATCAAATCTCGCCATCTGTCTCTGTTCTGTGCAAGCAGTTCTATCTCATTGAGGGAGCCGATTCCTGCTGCTCTTGCCTCTCTCATCAATGTTCTTCTCAGTGTCTCCCTGGGTCTTCCTCTTTTTCTTTACCTGTTGTTTCCCATATGAGGGCTTGCTTTGCTATTCGATTATTATCTCTTCTCATCACATGTCCAAAGTATGACCATCGTCTTTTCTTTATTACTGAAGATATTAGTGGTTGATTGGCGATTTCTCTAATTTCCTCGTTTGTTTTGAATTCGTTCCACGCTATACCAAGTATTTTCCTTAGACATTTATTTTCGAATGCGTTCAACTTTGTTTCTATATCTCTTGTTGTTTTCCAGCTTTCACACGCATACGTAAGGGTTGATAGTACATTTGATTTGAATAGCCTAAGTTTTGTGTTTGTGCTAATGAGTTTTGATTTCCACAACTTTTCAAGGCTTCTGAAAGACATTGCTGCTTTAGCCAGTCTGATTCTAATTTCTTTGCTCGTATCCCCTTCTCGATCAATGTGACTTCCAAGATAGATAAAGTGATCGATCTCTTCTACTGGTTTGTTTTCCATGTATATTTTGTCACTTGTTGGAATTAAACTTTTCATGACTTTAGTCTTTTCATGATTGACCTCAAGCCCAATTTTGCTGGCTATTGATGACAAAAATCGCATTTGTCTTATTTGAATTGTGTTTAGTTGTTCTCTTTTCATTTTTAGCTGTTTTAAGACTTCATCATTTGTTCTCTTTTCATTTTTAGCTGTTTTAAGACTTCATCATTTGTTCTCTTTTCATTTTTAGCTGTTTTAAGACTTCATCGTTTGTTCTCTTTTCATTTTTAGCTGTTTTAAGACTTCATCGTTTGTTCTCTTTTCATTTTAGCTGTTTTAAGACTTCATCATTTGTTCTCTTTTCATTTTAGCTGTTTTAAGACTTCATCATTTGTTCTCTTTTCATTTTAGCTGTTTTAAGACTTCATCATTTGTTCTCTTTTCATTTTTAGCTGTTTTAAGACTTCATCATTTGTTCTCTTTTCATTTTTAGCTGTTTTAAGACTTCATCATTTGTTCTCTTTTCATTTTTAGCTGTTTTAAGACTTCATCATTTGTTCTCTTTTCATTTTTAGCTGTTTTAAGACTTCATCATTTGTTCTCTTTTCATTTTTAGCTGTTTTAAGACTTCATCATTTGTTCTCTTTTCATTTTTAGCTGTTTTAAGACTTCATCATTTGTTCTCTTTTCATTTTTAGCTGTT
Source organism: Megaustenia siamemsis (assembly GCA_032433765.1). Lineage (NCBI taxonomy): Eukaryota > Metazoa > Mollusca > Gastropoda > Stylommatophora > Ariophantidae > Megaustenia > Megaustenia siamemsis. The sequence goes on from JAVIAB010000041.1 coordinate 18,521,102, forward strand.
TTAAGACTTCATCATTTGTTCTCTTTTCATTTTTAGCTGTTTTAAGACTTCATCATTTGTTCTCTTTTCATTTTTAGCTGTTTTAAGACTTCATCATTTGTTCTCTTTTCCTTCCATCTTATCACGCAGAAGTTATATTGAAGAGACTAAAAACTTTGAACAAAATCATGCTAGACCTGTGTTCCTATGATGGCTACGGGACTAGTTGTCGGTCTCTGTTTGACACTGTTACACCATACTCTCATATTGGAGACGCTTGTATGTAAGTAGCCATCATAGCTGTTTGTCTTAACCAGTTTTATCCAAATGGCGGCCAGCGGACCACACCCGGCCGCCAGTCTATTTTTATAGTCCTTGAAGCGTCCACATATACTGCTATATTCAATAATTATAAATTAAAACCACCAAAGTTCTAAAAGGTTTTTAAAAAGTCCTTTTGAAGGTAATTTATAAATACATAATGATATGTCTTGTTACACATAAGAAAGTATGCCCACAATGAGCAAGCATTGTTACTATATTACAACATCACTATCTTTAGTTGGTCACCACATACTAGCATTGGTTTTAATTTGGCCTTAGGTCAACCATAAGTTGGTCATCACTGATCCTAGCCTTGGCTATAACCCGTCCTACGAATTACCTCACGTTGACCATCACTGATCTTACAAATGCGTCTAATACGGCCTTAGGTCTACCTTAAGTTGGTCATCAATGGTCCTAGCATAGATTATAATCCTACCTTTGGTCTACCTTAACTTGACCATCACTGGTCCTAGCATTGGTTATAATCCGTCCTTAGGTCTACTTAAAGTTGGCCATCACCGATCTTAGGATTGGTTATAATCCGACCTTCGGTCTACCTTAAGTTGGCCATCACTGATCCTAGCTTTGGCTATAATCTAACCTTCGGTCTACCTAAAGGTGGCCATCACTGATCCTAGCTTTGGTTATAATCTGACCTTCGGTCTACCTTAAGTTGGCCATCACCGATCTTGGGATTGGTTATAATCCGACCTTCGGACTACCTTAAGTTGGCCATCACTGATCCTAGCTTTGGTTATAATCTGACCTTCGGTCTACCTTAAGCTGGCCATCACTGATCCTAGCTTTGGTTATAATCTGACCTTCGGTCTACCTTAAGCTGGCCATCACTGATCCTAGCATTGGCTATAATCTGACCTTCGGTCTACCTTAAGCTGGCCATCACTGATCCTTGCATTGGCTATAATCTGACCTTCGGTCTACCTTAAGTTGGCCATCACTGATCCTAGCATTGGCTATAATCTGACCTTCGGTCTACCTTAAGTTGGCCATCACTGATCCTAGCATTGGCTATAATCTGACCTTCGGTCTACCTTAAGTTGGCCATCACTGATCCTAGCATTGGCTATAATCTGACCTTCGGTCTACCTTAAGTTGGCCATCACTGATCCTAGCTTTGGTTATAATCTGACCTTCGGTCTACCTTAAGTTGGCCATCACTGATCCTAGCATTGGCTATAATCTGACCTTCGGTCTACCTTAAGTTGGCCATCACTGATCCTAGCTTTGGTTATAATCTGACCTTCGGACTACCTTAAGTTGGCCATCACTGATCCTAGCATTGGCTATAATCTGACCTTCGGTCTACCTTAAGTTGGTCATCACTGATCCTAGCATTGGCTATAATCCGACCTTCGGTCTACCTTAAGTTTGCCATCACTGATCCTAGCATTGGCTATAATCTGACCTTCGGTCTACCTTAAGCTGGCCATCACTGATCCTAACTTTGGTTATAATCTGACCTTCGATCTACATTAAGTTGGCCATTACTAATGATCCTAGGATTGGCTATAATCCGGCTCTCGGTCTACCTTAAGTTGGCCATCACTGGTCCTAGCATTGGCTATAAACCGACTCTCTGTCTACCTTAAGTTGGTCATCACTGGTCCTAGCATTGGCTATAATCCGGCCTTCGGTCTACCTTAAGTTGGCCATCACTGGTCCTAGCATTGGCTATAACCCGGCGCTCGGTCAACCCTAAGTTGGTCATCACTGGTCCTAGCATTGGCTATAACCCGACTCTCGGTCAACCCTAAGTTGGCTATCACTGGTCCTAGCATTGGCTATAACCCGGCTCTCGATCAACCCTAAGTTGGCCATCACTGGTCCTAGCATTGGCTATAACCCGACTCTCTGTCTACCTTAAGTTGGTCATCACTGTTCCTAGCATTGGCTATAACCCGACTCTCGGTCAACCCTAAGTTGACCATCACTGGTCCTAGCATTGGCTATAACCCGGCTCTCTGTCTACCTTAAGTTGGTCATCACTGGTCCTAGAATTGGCTATAATCCGACTCTCAGTCTACCTTAAGTTTGTCATCACTTATCCTAGCATTGGCTATAACCCGACTCTCTGTCTACCTTAAGTTGGTCATCACTGGTCCTTGCATTGGCTATAACCCGACTCTCTGTCTACCTTAAGTTGGTCATCACTGGTCCTAGCATTGGCTATAATCCGACCTTCGGTCTACCTTAAGTTGGTCACCACTGATCCTAGCATTGTTTATAATCCGACCTTCGGTCTACCTTAAGTTGGTCACCACTGATCCTAGCATTGTTTATAATCCGACCTTCGGTCTACCGTAAGTTGGTCACCACTGATCCTAGCATTGTTTATAATCCGACCTTCGGTCTACCTTAAGTTGGTCACCACTGATTCTAGCATTGGCTATATAATCCGACCTTCGGTCTACCTTAAGTTGGTCACCACTGATCCTAGCATAATTTTTAATCCTACCTTTGGTCTACCTTAAGTTGGTCACCACTGATCCTAGCATTGTTTATAATCCGACCTTCGGTCTACCTTAAGTTGGTCACCACTGATCCTAGCATTGGCTATATAGTCCGACCTTCGGTCGACCTTAATTTGGTCACCACTGATCCTAGCATTGTTTATAATCCGACCTTCGGTCTACCTTAAGTTGGTCACCACTGATCTTAGCATTGGCTATAAGCCGACCTTCGGTCTACCTTAAGTTGGTCACCACTGATCCTAGCATATTTTATAATCTGACCTTCAGTCTACCTTAAGTTGGCCATCACTGGTCCTAGCATTGGTTATAATCTGACCTTCTGTCTACCTAATTTGGCCATCACTGGTCCTAGCTTTGGTTATAACACCACCTTTGGTCTACTTTAAGTTGGCCATGACTGGTCCTAGCATTGGTTATAACACTACCTTCGGTCTACTTTAAGTTGGCCATCACTGGTCCTAGCATTGGTTATAACACCACCTTCGGTCTACTTTAAGTTGGTCATCACTGGTCCTAGCATTGGTTATAACACCACCTTCGGTCTACTTTAAGTTGGTCATCACTGGTCCTAGCATTGGATATAACACCACCTTCGGTCTACTTTAAGTTGGTCATCACTGGTCCTAGCATTGGTTATAACACGACCTTCGGTCTACTTTAAATTGGTCATCACTGGTCCTAGCATTGGTTATAACATGACCTTCGGTCTACTTTAAGTTGGCCATCACTGGTCCTAGCATTGGTTATAACACGACCTTCGGTCTACTTTAAGTTGGCCATCACTGGTCCTAGCTTTGGTTATAACACCACCTTCGGTCTACTTTAAGTTGGTCATCACTGGTCCTAGCATTGGTTATAACATGACCTTCGGTCTACTTTAAGTTGGCCATCACTGGTCCTAGCATTGGTTATAACATGACCTTCGGTCTACTTTAATTTGGCCATCACTGGTCCTAGCATTGGTTATAACATGACCTTCGGTCTACTTTAAGTTGGCCATCACTGGTCCTAGCATTGGTTATAACATGACCTTCGTTCTACTTTAAGTTGGTCATCACTGGTCCTAGCATTGGTTATAACATGACCTTCGGTCTACTTTAAGTTGGCCATCACTGGTCCTAGCATTGGTTATAACATGACCTTCGGTCTACTTTAAGTTGGCCATCACTGGTCCTAGCATTGGTTATAACACGACCTTCGGTCTACTTTAAGTTGGCCATCACTGGTCCTAGCATTGGTTATAACACGACCTTCGGTCTACTTTAAGTTGGCCATCACTGGTCCTAGCATTGGTTATAACACCACCTTCGGTCTACTTTAAGTTGGCCATGACTGGTCCTAGCATTGGTTATAACACCACCTTCGGTCTACTTTAAGTTGGTCATCACTGGTCCTAGCATTGGTTATAACACCACCTTCGGTCTACTTTAAGTTGGTCATCACTGGTCCTAGCATTGGTTATAACACCACCTTCGGTCTACTTTAAGTTGGTCATCACTGGTCCTAGCATTGGTTATAACATGACCTTCGGTCTACTTTAAGTTGGTCATCACTGGTCCTAGCATTGGTTATAACACCACCTTCGGTCTACTTTAAGTTGGCCATGACTGGTCCTAGCATTGGTTATAACATGACCTTCGGTCTACTTTAAGTTGGCCATGACTGGTCCTAGCATTGGTTATAACACCACCTTCGGTCTACTTTAAGTTGGCCATGACTGGTCCTAGCATTGGTTATAACACCACCTTCGATCTACTTTAAGTTGGTCATCACTGGTCCTAGCATTGGTTATAACACCACCTTCGGTCTACTTTAAGTTGGTCATCACTGGTCCTAGCATTGGTTATAACACGACCTTCGGTCTACTTTAAGTTGGTCATCACTGGTCCTAGCATTGGTTATAACACCACCTTCGGTCTACTTTAAGTTGGTCATCACTGGTCCTAGCATTGGTTATAATGTGACCTTCGGTCTACTTTAAGTTGGCCATCACTGGTCCTAGCATTGGTTATAACATGACCTTCGGTCTACTTTAAGTTGGCCATCACTGGTCCTAGCATTGGTTATAACATGACCTTCGGTCTACTTTAAGTTGGCCATCACTGGTCCTAGCATTGGTTATAACACCACCTTCGGTCTACTTTAAGTTGGCCATGACTGGTCCTAGCATTGGTTATAACACCACCTTCGATCTACTTTAAGTTGGTCATCACTGGTCCTAGCATTGGTTATAACACCACCTTCGGTCTACTTTAAGTTGGTCATCACTGGTCCTAGCATTGGTTATAACACGACCTTCGGTCTACTTTAAGTTGGTCATCACTGGTCCTAGCATTGGTTATAACACCACCTTCGGTCTACTTTAAGTTGGTCATCACTGGTCCTAGCATTGGTTATAATGTGACCTTCGGTCTACTTTAAGTTGGCCATCACTGGTCCTAGCATTGGTTATAACATGACCTTCGGTCTACTTTAAGTTGGCCATCACTGGTCCTAGCATTGGTTATAACATGACCTTCGGTCTACTTTAAGTTGGCCATCACTGGTCCTAGCATTGGTTATAACACGACCTTCGGTCTACTTTAAGTTGGCCATCACTGGTCCTAGCATTGGTTATAAAATGACCTTCGGTCTACTTTAAGTTGGCCATCACTGGTCCTAGCATTGGTTATAATCTTACCTTCGGTCTACCTTAATTTAGCCAACACTGGTCCTAGCTTTGGTTACAACACGACCTTCGGTTAACCTTACGTTGGCCATCACTGATTGAAACTAACAAACCGAATCTTTGACTCTTACATTTGTTATGTAAAAACAGCCATACGTGACAAATAATAGATATGTCGGTGTAACATGGACGTCTGCAGGAGTAACAATATATCAGAATGCGCAACAAAGAACGATCATTATCAGCATATTCATTCATGCCGGTTGGGTGATTCATTTGTCCGATTGTCAATGATTTGCTTCCATATATCAGAACCCTCTAAATATTTCTCTAAAGAACTGGTATTGTCACTTCCACTACAAACATCTGGGCTATAAATGTTTCCATCTGTAGAAAACATATTCAGAAACTGAAAAACCTCATATGCATAAGGTGACCATATTTTTGAAACCTTACTCCGGGACGGATTAATTTCACATAAATTTCCCATCAATAAAATGACATTTCTTCTGTCTTTTTAAAGTGAATAATACATATTATATATATATATATTAAAACTAACTAAAACACCTAAAAATATAGGCTTATAAATCGTTATCAGGAGATTAAAAAAAACCAAACATTAGTGATACTCACTTAAATGGAAGGTGAAGCAGAGTTGTTGTACTTTTCTGATCAGTATTTCAGTTTCAGTATAAAAGATTTAAAACTTGGAGCGCATTTTACTGTTACTATTTCGCTAAATGAACAGCCAGTTCAACTTTTTAAATATTTTCTACACAACAACGGAATAATGTCTATTTTTAAGTCGAAGAGACGTTTACCATATTGGCAACATTGGTAAACGTTTGTGTCCCTAATGTATTTTAACAAATCCGGGACAAAAGCTAAAAAATCTGCCAAAATCGGGACAGTAACAAATCCGGGACAAAGGTGATAAAAGAGTAAAAAATCGGGACTGTCCCGGAAAAATCGGGACGTCTGGTCACCTTACATATGCATCATGCATATGTCAATAGAAATGAGAAAGAGATCATCGATTCTATTTAGCGCCATTTCTGACCTATGTAAGCGAATCATGTAGAATTAACAGAGAAATAAAAATGGACTAGAGGCCACAGAGATGGGATTTCTCAAAAGAATGCTGAAAGTTCCATGGACGGAAAAAAAAAAATCAAAGAGGACATTCTTGAAGAGGCCAATACAAACAGATAACTTCTAAAAGACATCAGAAAAAGAAATCGGTATTGTTTAGGTACATCATGAGACGAGGGAAGTTGGAATACTTGGTTACAACTGGCGGAATACAAGGAAATAGAGATCACGGACGACAGAGAGAGAGAAAATGCTAGATAGCTTGTTGTCGTGGCACTGTATATAAAGTAAAAAGTAAGTAAAGTACCCCCGTCACGCCAAGTGGCGTATAGGGAAATATGGTGTTAGTGACCCTATATTTTACAGACCTTCAGCACATGATTTTTGGGGTAATGTGGTCGGTATTACGCCCGTGCTGCTTTTACTTTCCCAGAAAAAATCCGGTACCCATTTAAGGCTGGGTGAACCCGGAGCCGTCGGTTGGGATCGAACCCTACCCCTTGTCCGTAGTAGTCCAGTTCACTAACCACTGAGCTATCGCGGCTCCTACTAATTTTTTAGGGAATTAGTAAAACCCAGGTGTCCTCGCCAGGGTACGAACCCGGCTGTTGCCGTGGTAAGCCAACCGCCTATCGATTGCGCTAACCGGACACCCGGCACTGTATATAGTCAACAATAAAATTAATACAATATACTCTGAATAGAATTATAAATAAAAATAAAAATTTTCAACTCCAATGTTAAGTCAGTCCTATTATATGGCTGTGAAACATGGAGAACAACAAAATTGACAATCATGAAGATACAGACTTTCATTCATGGATGTTTACGCTGAATAAAAGGATGGAAATGGCAGGACAAAATCACTAACATAGAATTATGGAAATGTACCAGTCAAATACCAGTGGATAAAGAGATACAGCGAAGACGATGGCGCTGGACAGGACACACACTGAGGAAGCCAACTGAGAGTACTACACAACAGTCCCTTTTTTGGAATCCCCCAAGGGAAAAGACAAAGAGGAAGACCAAAACATTCTTGGAGAAGACAGACAGATGCAGAGATGAAGATGATGGGGAAGACATGGAATGATCTTAAAAGAATGGCAAGAAACAGAACGACTTGGAAAGTGTTTGTTGAAGACAATTGCTCCACAGGGAGCTGAAAACGTTGTTGAAGACATATGCTCCACAGGAGCTCACAGTGTTTTTGAAGACCATTGCTCCACATGGAGATGAAAGTGTTTGTTGAAGACCATTGCTCCGCAGGGAGCTGAATGTGTTGTTGAAGACCAGTGCACCACAGGGAGCTGAAAGTGTTTGTTGAAGACCATTGCTCCACAGGGAGCTGAAAGTGTTTGTTGAAGACCATTGCTCCACAGGGAGCTGAAAGTGTTTGTTGAAGTCCATTGCTCCACAGGGAGCCTAAAGGTAGAAGAAGAAGGCTCTGAGTAGAAAATTGTGGAAGGACATGATAGTCAACGCCAACAGGTACGACGCATAATGACCACATGACATTCCAGCCTCTCTTTGGCTCACCATCAACCTTCTGATGTTAGCATTGAACGTTGCATTTGTCACAGTTCGGTAGCAAGAATTTCTATCTATTGACAGAACTCCAACAGAACGCAGGATTCATCACAGTTCGTCTAAAAGAATAGCACATCTCTCCATGAAAAGACAAGTGTAGCTTGGGCCCATTTTCGGGCCATATAACTTTAATTTCCTCTATAGAATGATGTTTATAAGTCAGTTCTTTTCACGATTAAGTATGTTAATACGTTATTACCTACGCAACTTAATATAAAAATCAAGCTACCTTCGTTTAAACTATTACAAGAAGACCGGGGAGTGGTTTGTCTCGAGGCAAGACGCCGGTCTCGAGACAGAGAGGTTGTGCGTTCAAATCTTGGCTACACCGGTTGAGTTTTTAATTTATGATTTCTCTTTGCGGCAACCACCCCTGGTCTCAGCAGCTTGAAACGTCAATTGCTCATCGACGGAAAAAATATGAGTACATCCGAAGTCCGCCTGTGCGGCGAGGGACCCCTGTGCACACGGCTAACAGGGTAGAATGGATTAACACGCAAAATTCAGTTCCTATTCTTTCGGAATTCGTGAGAGTTAAAAGCTGGCGAACGCAACCAAAAAAAAATTATAATAAAAAAAAATATTAAACAATAATAGGAAGGCGTTGGAAATACATCGGGCATGTGCTGAGAATGAATGAAGAAATACATCGGTCATGTGCTGAGAATGAATGAAGAAAGACTTCCCCATCAGGCATTCATGTGGAAACCATCTGGTAAAGGTTAGCAATGCAGGCCAAGAGAATAGCAAAACATAACAATTACTAGGGAAGGCTCAAACATGGGATTAAGAAAAAAATAAACCAATAACTGCAAAAACTAGTAGCAGAACGTCAGTCATGGAGAACTATGACTTCTGTTCTACGTGTCGTCTTCGGCCCTAGAGAAAAATGACTGAATACTGTTTACAAACAACAAGAAAGGTCTCGGTCTGAATAGTAAGAAAACAGAAGTAATTGTCTTATCGAAGAAACAATCATCGCCAGCACGCCGCATAAAAAAAAAAGAGGACAAATCTGAAACAAGTGCAATGCGTCAAATACTTGGACACAATAATAACATCGTATGGAAGATGCACCACAGAAATAAAACGTAGAATAGCTCAGGCCAAATTACCATTTCATAAAATGAAAAATATCTTATGCAACAAATCTATGTTAATAGAAATGAGAAAGAGAGTTCATCGGTGCAAAATAGAACAAATTCTGACCTTTGGAAGCGAATCGTGGACAGTAGACAAACAAATGAAAAGAGGATTAGAGGCCACAGAGATGGGATTTCTCAGAAGAATGTTGAAAGTTCAGTGGACAGCTAAAATGACCAATGAGGAAGTTCTCAAAGAGGCCAACACAAAAAGGCAGCTCCTAAAAAACATCAGAAAGAAACAATCAACATTTTTCAGGCACATCATGAGAAGAAGAAAGTTGGAATACTTGGTTACAACTGGCAAAATAAAAAGAAAGAGAGATCGCAGACGATAAAGAGAGAAAATACTGGATAGCTTGGAGTCATGGCATGGTACACAGTCAACAAAAGTACTGATACGATGCAGTGTAGATAGAAGATTATGGAAGGATATGATCGCTCACGGCAAACTGTATGGCACATGATGAACTGTTTACACTTAGTAAAAGGATGCGTTGATGTGATTAACATACAAGCAATTCGTATTTTCTTAGAAAGAAATCTAAGACAATTCTAATCTTGTTCCAGAATCGAAAAAAAATACCTGACATGCTTGGAGTGGCGTTGTACAAACTTTACATTAGAACATGCATACTGGCTTCGCAGAACAAGAGAGTTGTGCGGTTAGTGTTGTATTGTTGTTAACATCTATACATAGTCATTGAGCGGTTAGTGTTGTATTGTTGTTAACATCTATACATAGTCATTGAGCGGTTAGTGTTGTATTGTTGTTAACATATATACATAGTCATTGAGCAGTTAATGTTGTATTGTTGTTAACATCTATACATAGTCATTGAACAGTCAGTGTTGTATTGTTGTTAACATCTACACCTAGACATTGAGCAGTCAGTATTGTATTGTTGTTAACATCTACACCTAGACATTGAGCAGTTAGTGTTGTATAGTTGTTAACATCTATACCTAGACATTGTGAAGTCAGTGTTGTAGTGTTGTTAACATCTATACATAGTCATTAAGCAGTCAGTGTTGTATTGTTGTTAACATTTATATCTAGTCATTGAGCAGTTAGTGTTGTATTGTTGTTAACATTTATACATAGTCATTGAGCAGTTAGTGTTGTATTGTTGTTAACATTTATACAAAGTCAGTGAGCGGTTAGTGTTGTATTGTTGTTAACATTTATACATAGTCATTGAGCGGTTAGTGTTGTATTGTTGTTAACATTTATACATAGTCATTGAGCGGTTAGTGTTGTATTGTTGTTAACATTTATACATAGTCATTGAGCGGTTAGTGTTGTATTGTTGTTAACATTTATACATAGTCATTTTCATTGAGCAGTTAGTGTTGTATTGTTGTTAACATCTGTATATAGTCATTGAGCAGTTAGTGCTCTATTGTTGTTAACATCTATACATAGTCATTGCGTAGTTAGTGTAGTATTGTTGTTAACATTTATATCTAGTCACTGAGCAGTTAGTGTTGTATTGTTGTTAATATTTATAAATAGTCATTGAGTAGTTTGTGTTGTATTGTTACTAACATTTATATCTAGTCAATGAGCAGTTAGTGTTGTATTGTTGTTAGCATTATTATCTAGTCAATGAGCAGTTAGTGTTGTATTGTTGTTAACATTTATATCTAGCCAATGAGCAGTTAGTGTTGTTAACATTTATAACTAGCCATTGAGCAGTTTGTGTTGTATTGTTATTAACATTTATACCAAGTCATTGAGTAGTTAGTGTTGTATTGTTGTTAACATTTACACCCAGTCATTGAGCAGTTAGTGTTATGTTGTTGCTAACATTTACACTTAGTCATTGAGCGGTTAGTGTTGTATAATTGTTAACATTTATATCTATTCATTGAGCAGTTAGTGTATTGTTGTTAATATTTACACCTAGTCATTGAGTGGTTAGTGTAGTATTGTTGTTCACATTTACACCTAGTCATTGAGCAGTTAGTGTTGTATTGTTGTTAACATTTATACATAGTCATTGAGCGGTTAGTGTTGTATTGTTGTTAACATTTATACATAGTCATTTTCATTGAGCAGTTAGTGTTGTATTGTTGTTAACATCTGTATATAGTCATTGAGCAGTTAGTGCTCTATTGTTGTTAACATCTATACATAGTCATTGCGTAGTTAGTGTAGTATTGTTGTTAACATTTATATCTAGTCACTGAGCAGTTAGTGTTGTATTGTTGTTAATATTTATAAATAGTCATTGAGTAGTTTGTGTTGTATTGTTACTAACATTTATATCTAGTCAATGAGCAGTTAGTGTTGTATTGTTGTTAGCATTATTATCTAGTCAATGAGCAGTTAGTGTTGTATTGTTGTTAACATTTATATCTAGCCAATGAGCAGTTAGTGTTGTTAACATTTATAACTAGCCATTGAGCAGTTTGTGTTGTATTGTTATTAACATTTATACCAAGTCATTGAGTAGTTAGTGTTGTATTGTTGTTAACATTTACACCCAGTCATTGAGCAGTTAGTGTTATGTTGTTGCTAACATTTACACTTAGTCATTGAGCGGTTAGTGTTGTATAATTGTTAACATTTATATCTATCATTGAGCAGTTAGTGTATTGTTGTTAATATTTACACCTAGTCATTGAGTGGTTAGTGTAGTATTGTTGTTCACATTTACACCTAGTCATTGAGCAGTTAGTGTTGTATTGTTGTTAACATTAATACCTAGTCATTGAGCAGTTACTGTTGTATTGATGTTAACATTTATATATAGTCATTGAACAGTTAGTGTTGTAATATTGTTAACATTTATAACTAGTTATTGAGCAGTTAGTGATGTATTGTTGCTAACATTTATAACTAGTCATTGAGTAGTTAGTGTTGTATTATTGTTGACATTTATACCTAGTTATTGAGTGGTTAGTGTTGTATTATTGTTAACATTTACACCTAGTCATTGAGTAGTCAGTGTTGTATTGTTGTTAACATTAATACCTAGTCACTAAATGGTTAGTGTTTTATTGTTGTTAACATTTACACATAGTCATTGAGCAGTTAGTTTTGTATTGTTGTTAACATTTATACCTAGTCATTGAGCGATTAGTGTTGTATTGTTGTTAACATTTATACCTAGTCATTGAGCAGTTAGTGTTGTATTGTTGTTAACATTTAAACCTAGTCATTGAGCAGTTAGTGTTGCAGTAATGTTAACACTTTCTTCACTTCTCGGATCAGTTAGTGTTGCAGTAATGTTAACACTTTCTTCACTTCTCGGAGCAGTTAGTGTTGCATTAATGTTAACACTTTCTTCACTTCTCGGATCAGTTAGTGTTGCATTAATGTTAACACTTTCTTCTCTTTTCGGATCAGTTAGTGTTGCATTAATGTTAACACTTTCTTCACTTCTCGGATCAGTTAGTGTTGCATTAATGTTAACACTTTCTTCACTTCTCGGAGCAGTTAGTGTTGCATTAATGTTAACACTTTCTTCTCTTTTCGGATCAGTTAGCGTTGCATTAATGTTAACACTTTCTTCTCTTTTCGGATCAGTTAGCGTTGCATTAATGGTAACACTTTCTTCTCTTTTCGGATCAGTTAGTGTTGCATTAATGTTAACACTTTCTTCTCTTTTCGGATCAGTTAGTGTTGCATTAATGTTAACACTTTCTTCACTTTATATTTTCATTGAGCAGTGTTTGTTATAATAACACTTAGTAGACGCAAACCTAGATGCATAGCAAGTCACGTTTGGACACACCTACTTTGAGAGAACAATTTATTAACACTTAACAGTAAAACTAGACTACGGGCAGATTGCCAGATTAAAAGATTTTTAAAAAACCATATGTACATAATCATATATGTGTACATAACCATATATGTGTACGTAACCATATATGTGTACATAACCATACATGTGTACAAGCATGCGTCTGTATATATTGCTACAAATCGCACAAAAGAAAACCCGAAAGTGTAAAAAATGTGCCAATACATATGCAGACAAATATACAAACATGTATAGGTTCGGTTGAGAAAGCAGTGCAAACGTTGAAGGTTTAAAACAACTAAACCTGCAAAGAGAACTATTAAACACAATTAGAACAAGAGAAATGAAATTTTTGGGCATGTTAAAAGGCACAACAGCCTAGTAAACGTAATATTGGACGTGAAAATACAAAGTAAAAGAGGCAGATGCGGACCAAGAGTAACATCAAAAGATGGACAAGTCAACCCATGACAATCTGCACTATCAAAGAAAGAGACAGAGTGGAATGGCGCCCCATGGTAGCCAACCTTCTATGCGGAGACGGCACTCAATGATGATGATAGTTCTGTTGCGCATGGAGGTAAGACATTTCTTGGCACATTTGGACACCGTCGGGTTTTCTTTTGTGTACATTGTGGCAATATATACAGACGCATGCTTGTACGCGTGTATGGTTATGTACACATGCCTTTTTGCACATCTGTTTAGTGTGCACATCCAAAGTAAAAAAAAAAAAAAAACCCAGTTTTTTATACGGATCTTGTACCCACCTCCCATATTTTTTAGAAACATTTATTTTTCACCTGATTGCCTGGTCAGCCTACCAATTTTAAGTTAGTGGCTGATAAGCTCAGGACCGCAGGGAAGTGACTTCTTTTCTTTCTTGAGTATCTACCATATTATCGCCATGTAGTTAGATTTCCATGTATATCCTTATATATATTTTTGTGCTGTTTGCTGTTCCAGCTAAAGGCCTACTTGGCCGAAACGCCGTTCGACTTTTGTTTTGTTTATAACCTACGTAAAGCTGTAACCATATAAATTTATTTTCTTTTTTTTTAAATTGTCATTATAATTATCAGCTTTACAGCATGCTTCGCATCTCTTTACATCTTGATGTCTTTACGCCTGTACTAATTTACTACAAATTAAATAACTTACAAGTAGAGGAATTCAAATAGCTAGGAAGTTTAGTGACAAACGATAATTCCCAAACAGCAGAGATAGACTCAAGATGCAAGAAAGCTTGTCAAATCATCGGACAGTTATCACAATTTTTACCCAACAAGGAAATAACTCTGGAGGCAAAACGAGCACTATACACTACAATCTTCATCCCAAATTTGTGCTATCAATGCCAGACCTGGACCCTAAATGCAAGAACAATAAGAAAAATAATACAACACAACGAGCCTTCAGAAAACGTTGTGAGAACACCAGACCCAAGGGTTGACCACGAAAAAGATGGATCGATGGAATATTAGAAGCACTAGGAAACATAACAGCAGCAGAGACGAACAGAAGAGCAAAAGACCGCAAATTATATCTCCCCTCGTCGCTGAAAGGCAGATGAAGGAAGGACAGAAGAAGAAGAAATAACTTACAAATGCTATCACATACCAGCTTTTACCATTGTTAAGACATCCAAACATTTCTATGCTAGCTAAACAACAAATGATAAATAGCATTTTCATACCAACTGTGTATGTGTAAAAGTCAAACATGGACCCCTTCTAAATCACATTTAAGAAAGATAAATAATTGTGGGATGCGATGCTTGAGAATAGTAACAAACAACACAAGAAGAGATAGAATACCAAATGAAACCATAAGATAAATGGTAGGGACAAAACCCTGCCAAGAATATTTAGAAAAACAACAGCTTAAATGGTTGGGCCACCTGGTCAGAATGAATCCTCACCAATCACCACCAAGGGCGTTCTTCTCGAGAATGCATGGGAAAAGACCAAGAGGAAGACCCAGAAGAAGATGGATAGATGCAGTGACAGAGGCATGTAACAACAAAGGGAAATCACTAATTCAGACAGTTCGAGCAGCTCAAGAACGACAAATGATATAAACCACGACACCTTTTAGGTATCAGTGAGAAAGAGAAGAGAAGAAAATAAATAACTTACAAATTTACTAAGTAGCTAACTTACTAGCTAACTAATAACTTACTAACTTATTTATTAAGTAAGTAACTAACTGACTAACGAACTTACTTACTAATTAACTAACTACATCTTTAACCACAAGTGTCGGTAGTATAGCTTGCCAGTCTATTCATTTAGAACGTTAAGCGAAGTTGTGGGCTCAAAATTCAGAGTAAAGCCCAGGTCTTGAAGCCACGCCCCTCGCTAGTAAGGCGTTATTACAACGTCAAGAAGATAAATGCCCAGGTCTTGAAGTCACGCCCCTCGGGAGTAAGGCGTTATTACAACGCCAAGTAGATAACGGCCCAGGTCTTGAAGCCACGCCCCTCGCGAGTAAGATGTTATTACAACGTCAAGAAGATAAAGGCCCAGTCTTGAAGCCACGCCCCTCGCTAGTAAGGCGTTATTACAACGTCAAGAAGATAAATGCCCAGGTCTTGAAGCCACGCCCCTCGCGAGCAAGGCGTTATTACAACGTCAAGAAGATAAAGGCCCAGGTCTTGAAGCCACGCCCCTCGCGAGCAAAGCGTTATTACAACGTCAAGAACATAAAGCCTAGGTCTTGAAGCCACGCCCCTCGCGAGCAAAGCGTTATTACAACGTCAAGAACATAAAGGCCTAGGTCTTGAAGCCACGCCCCTCGCGAGCAAAGCGTTATTACAACGTCATGAAGATAAAGGCCCAGAATTGTCACCTTTAATCACAGCTGCTTGTCTTTCTCTAATAGTGAAATGTTAATTCTATTCTTCGAACTGTTCATTTTTCATTGATGGAGATGTCTTGAGTCTAGTCCATTTCACTCATCCATAAAATTGATCTTTTATGGAGGTGGTTCTAATTTGTGACACCACACACACAAAACGTAAAATAAATATTGATTTATGATTGATGTTTTAGAAATTGATGCTCGTAAACAGAAAGATTAAAGAATGGCAAACCTGTGATTTTGATGCGTGCTTGCATCATTCTATTTTTAATTATGAATTTTCTATTTTGTCTTACGATACATCTTCTTCTAATCACTTTGAATGTACAATAAAATGAAGGTGTGTCTTCAGGCAAATACATGAGTAAATTAGCGAAAGTATCAATAGAATAGTTATAATAGTAAAATAAAGCAACAAGAAAGGTTGTCTAAATAATAAGAAAAAGAAGTAATGATCACATCGAAGAAACAATCATCACCATCATGCAACAAAATAATAAACAAGACAAATATGAAACAAGTGCAGCGCGTCAAATACGTGGGCACATTAATAACATCAGATGGAAGATGCACTACATAAATAACAAGCAGAATAGTTCAGGCCAAAATAGCATTTCATAAAATGAAAAATATCTAATGCAACAAGTCTATATCAATAGAAGTAAAAAATAAAGAATTCACCGGTGCTATATAGAACCCATTAAAACCTATGGAAGCGAATCATGGACAGTAAACAAACAAATGAAAAGACGATAAGAGACCACAGTGATGGGATTTCTCAGAAGAATGTTGAAAGTTTCCTGAACAGCTAAAAAGACCTGCGATGAAATTCTCAAAAAGGCCAACACAAAAATGAAGCTCCTAATAAACATCTCAAAGAAACAATCAACATTTTTTTTTTTTACATCATCAGAAGAGGAAATTTGGAGTACATGGTTACAATAGGCAAAATACAGGGAAAGAGAGATCGCGGACGACAAAGTGAGAAAATACTAAAAAAACATAGTTTCCTTTCATGGCACGTAAAACAGTCAACAACATAATAGATACGATGCACTGTGGATTGAGAATTATATCATGTAGCATACACATCTATCTCTCTCTCTCTCTCTCTCTCTCTCCTTTCTTATTGCAACATCCTACTTTCCTCTCCTCCACTTGATCATCTAACATGTAGTTATAGATAATTGTGCTTCAACGTTTGTTGTTGTTGTCCCTGTATTCTGAAGAAGGCCACAGGCCGAAACGTCAGTATTGTGTTGTGTTCCTTCCTTGTAAAGCTGTCCCCATACCTTGGATTGTTTATCACACCCCGTCACTGGCTCCCAATTGTGGAAGGACGCCAATCGGTGTGTAACTAGATTGTGATCAATCACAAACAGCTATGAATTGTTACCATTTGACTTTACAATTCAAACATACAATATATGTTTGGTGACATCAAGTCATCTTTCAAAACGTCTCATTATGTAAATCGTGTATAATCTTCAGCATATTTCTGTTTTTGCTCATTCCAGACGCTTGCATATTGCAGAGGAAAGCATGTAAGTACAGGCATCTCAATAGAAATCATAATTTTTTATGCACCATCTTGTAGAAGTAAAGTGAAAAAGTACATCCCCTGCCTTGCCAGTCATATGGGGAGTATAGTGATAGTGGTCATATATTGTTATGACCACAACATACTTTTTGGAGAAAGAAGAGCAAAGAAATTAGCCTATTGGGCCGAAACGTCGTTTAATCTGTGTCGTTCACTAATCACGTAAAGCTTCTAACATACCATCTTTTTCTATTTTTTAAATTTTCCTCCCATTCAGCTTTACTGCAGCTTCGCATTTTTATGCATTCATTTGCATTTCTTTGCCTTAACCCCCAAAGAAATTAGGTTGCATCCAAAAATAAAATTGGAACTCGAATGTTAAGTTACTCTCTCTCTCTCTCTCTCTCTCTCTCTCTCTCTCTCTCTCTCTGCGATCAGGACTCAATCAGAATAGGATTCCAGACTCTCACATGAAGTCAGCTGTCAGGTTAAGTGTGTTGATCGCCCCCACAGACAGAACACCATATTATTATATGGAAGTGAATCATTGAGAACAACAAAAATGACAATCATGAAGATACAGACCTTCATTAATGGATGCTTACGCAGAATAAAAGGATGGAAATGGCAAGACAAAATCACTAATTTAGAATTATGGAAATGTACCAGTCAGATATCAGAAGGTAATGAGATACAGTGAAGACGATGGTGCTGCATAGGACACACGCTGAGGAAGCCAACTGAAAGTATTATCTAAACAGGCCTTTTTTGGAATCCCTAAGCAAAAAAACAAAGAGGAAGACCAAAATATTCTTGAATAGGGCAGATGGAAGCAGAGATTAAGATTATTAGGAAGACATGGAATGATCTTAAAAGAATGGCAAAAAACAGAACGGCTAAGAAAGTGTTTGTTGAATACCTATGCCTCAGCGGGAGTTGAAAGGTAGAAATAGAAAAAGACGGCATATTTTTGGTTGTTGTCGACATCACGCCAGGCCGCCTTAACTTCCTAGTAAAATCTTTGGTACCAATTTGTAGAGGCTTGGTGAAACTCGAAGCCTTGTCGGTCCAAACAAATTCCCCATTTCTGAGAATCGAACCCGTACCTTCTGGTCAAGAAGCGAGCAGACTAACCACTCAGCCACCGAGACTACTTCTTGCAGAGTCCAGTTTGTGAAAGAAAACTCTTCATATTCTCGCATTTTGTTAATGAAAATGTAACTGGTCGTCATTATGTTAAGTCACTCACCCAACTCATGCATCTTACGTGACTACATAAACTCATTGATCTCTCTACCTCACAGTGTATATTGATCTATTCGTTTCCGAAACTCATTGATCTCTCTAACTCACAGTGTATATTGACCTATTTGTTACGTAAACTCATTGATCTTTCTGATAACATGTATTGTTATAATACTTGGCGTGACGGGAGTACTTTACATTTTTTTTTACTATCTCCATATTATTGGCTCAGACAGTTCAAGTAAACAGAAATGTCAGTTCCATCCTCATTAGGACACAGCAGAAGGAAAACATCATCTCTCATACTTGGCTTGTGGAAACGTTAGGACACAACAGAAGGAAAACATTATCACTCATACTTGGCTTGTGGAACGTTAGGACAAAACAGAAGGAAAACATTATCTCTCATACTCGGCACATGGAACGTAAGGACACAACAGAAGGAAAACATCATCTCTCATACTTGGCTTGTGGAACGTTAGGACACAACAGAAGGAAAACATTATCTCTCATACTCGGCTCATGGAACATTAGGACACACAGAAGGAAAACATCATCTCTCATACTTGGCTTGTGGAACGTTAGGACACAACAGAATTAAAACATCATCTCTCATACTCGGCTCATGGAATGTTAGGACACGACAGAAGGAAAACATCATCTCTTATACTCGGCTCGTGGAATGTTAGGACACAACAGTAGGAAAACATCATCTCTCATACTCGACTCATGGAATGTTAGGACACAACAGACGGAAAACATCATCTCTCATACTCGGCTCATGGAATGTTAGGACACAACAGTAGGAAAACATCATCTCTCATACTCGACTCATGGAATGTTAGGACACAACAGTAGGAAAACATCATCTCTCATACTCGACTCATGGAATGTTGGGACACAACAGACGGAAAACATCATCTCTCATACTCGGCTCATGGAATGTTAGGACACAACAGAAGGAAAACATCATCTCTCATACTCGGCTCATGGAATGTTAGGACACAACAGAAGGAAAACATCATCTCTCATACTCGGCTCATGGAATGTTAGGACACAACAGTAGGAAAACATCATTTCTCATACTCGGCTCATGGAATGTTAGGACACAACAGAAGGAAAACATC
The DNA here is from genome assembly GCA_032433765.1 of Megaustenia siamemsis. NCBI lineage: Eukaryota > Metazoa > Mollusca > Gastropoda > Stylommatophora > Ariophantidae > Megaustenia > Megaustenia siamemsis. Next base: position 18,540,924 of record JAVIAB010000041.1, read on the forward strand.
ATCTCTCATACTCGGCTCATGGAATGTTAGGACACAACAGAAGGAATACATCATCTCTCATACTCGGCTCATGGAATGTTAGACACAACAGAAGAAAAACATCATGTCTCATACTCGGCTCATGGAATGTTAGGACACAACAGTAGGAAAACATCATCTCTCATACTCGGCTCATGGAATGTTAGGACACAACAGAAGGAAAACATCATCTCTCATACTCGGCTCATGGAATGTTAGAACACAACAGAAGGAAAACTCATCTCTCATACTCGGCTCATGGAATGTTAGGACACAACAGAAGGAAAACATCATCTCTCATACTCGGCTCATGGAATGTTAGGACACAACAGTAGGAAAACATCATTTCTCATACTCGGCTCATGGAATGTTAGGACACAACAGTAGGAAAAACATCATTTCTCATACTCGGCTCATGGAATGTTAGGACACAACAGACGGAAAACATCATCTCTCATACTCGGCTCATGGAATTTAGACACAACAGAAGGAAAACATCATCTCTTATACTCGGCTCATGGAATGTTAGGACACAACAGAAGGAAAACATCACCCCTCATACTCGGCTCATGGAATGTTAGGACACAACAGACGGAAAACATCATCTCTCATACTCGGCGCATGTAATGTTAGGACACAACAGAAGGAAAACATTATCTCTCATACTCGGCTCATGGAATGTTAGGACACAACAGACGGAAAACATTATCTCTCATACTCGGCTTATGGAAAAATTAGGACACAACAGACGGAAAACATTATCTCTCATACTTGGCACTTGTCACGTTAGAAACCCGTGTCCTGGATTAAATAACACCAACCTCCCGAATGTAGAAAACATCAGGAAAACAGTCGCCATCGACATGCAGCTATAGAGCTGTCATGTGAGGAGAATGGCAAGCAATCGTATTCCCAATCAATTATTGTATGGCGAACTTAAGGACGGAAAGAGACCAAAGGACAGACCAGTTCTGATATTATATAAGGATGTTTGCAGGGCTTCCTTGGGGAAATTCTCTATTAGCCAAAGACACTATGGGCATCTTGTTGCAAGTCGTAGTACATTGAGAAGCAAATAAAAACGCACCACAGCAACATAAGAAGCCCCGATGATATCACATTCAGAAGATAAAAGGCGTAGAAGAAAGGAGACAAGGCCATACACCTGTAATACATCTTGTTCATTCTGCCGTTGAATCTGTCTATCCAATATTGGTAGGTTCGGCAACGAGAGAAGCTGTTCAGTAAAACAGCATCAAGTATCATCATCATCGAGTGCCGTCTCCGCAACGAAGGTTCGCTACCATGGAGCGCCATTCTGCTCTGTCTCTTGGTTTGATAGTGCAGGTTGTTATAGGCTGGTTTGTCCATCTTTTGATATTACTCGTCCATGTTAGTCTTGGTCTGCCTCTGCCTTTTTTACCTTGTATTTTCCCATCCAGGATTAGTTTTAGTAGGTTGTTGTGTCTTTTAACATGGCCCCAAAATCGCATTTGTTTTGTTTGGATTATGTTTAGTAGTTCTCTTTTCATTTTTAGTTGTTTTAAGACTTCATCGTTTGTTTTCTTTTCCCTCTATACACTTCTACCTATTCTTCTATATATCCCATTTCAAATGCTTCAATTCTCTGTTCTGTTTTCTTGTCTATGTCCATGTTTCTGCATGATTTAGGAATATCGAGAAGATGTAACATTTTGCTATTCTTATTTTTAGCCCCGGTTTTATTTGTTTTGATGTTAGTGTGTTCTTCGTGGCATTAAAATTACTTTTTTGCCATTCCTATTCTTTTGTTTATTTCAGTTTTACATTTTCCATCAATGGTTATAGTATGTCCAAGGTAGTTGTAGTTCTGAGCTGTCTCCAGGTCTATTCCTTCAATTTTGATATCCATTTGTGGGTTTTGAGTATTTTCTTTGTTTATGATCATAGTTTTAGTCTTTTTAATATTCTATCTAGTCCATATTTTTTCCTTGTCATGTTTATTTCATTAAGTAGCATCCAGTGTAATGCATTACTATTTTACCAAACTACGGACTTACCATGCTTTCCGTATAGCCAATCGTCTGCCACGACTCCAAAGAGCATATAACTCGTTTAGCGCGACCTTGAGTTCATTCACATTGGATTGTTATACAGATGACGTAACGACTCTGTTTAGTGACCGGAATAACGACATGACCGGAACATGTATTTTGAATAGCGACTCAGTGAGCTGTACAGCAGAGAAACAAGATGTTCTGAAACAAGTACTGATTGACAACATTTGTGCGTAAGTAGACTTCACAGTTGTTTGTGTAAGATGAGAAGTGATATATTAGTATACATATATTGCATCATATATCAAACATGATAGTAACATCATTCATCAAACATGTTATTGACATCATTCATCAAACATGTTAGGGCATCGTACATCAAATAATTTAGTGGCATCGTATATCAAATAATTTAGTGACATCGTACATCAAATAATTTAGTGACATCGTACATCAAATTATTTAGTGGCATCGTACATCAAATAATTTAGTGGCATTGTACATCAAATAATTTAGTGGCATCGAACATCAAATAATTTAGTGACATCGTACATCAAGCATGTTAGGGCATCGTACATCAAATAATTTAGTGGCATCGTACATCAAATAATTTAGTGGCATCGTACATCAAATAATTTAGTGACATCGTACATCAAATAATTTAGTGACATCGTACATCAAACATGTTAGGGCATCGTACATCAAGCATGTTAGGGAATCGTACATCAAATAATTTAGAATCATCGTACATCAAATAATTTAGTGACATCGTACATCAAATAATTTAGTGGCATCGTACATCAAATAATTTAGTGGCATCGTACATCAAATAAATTAGTGGCATCGTACATCAAGCATGTTAGGGCATCGTACATCAAATAATTTAGTGACATCGTACATCAAGTATGTTAGTGACATCGTACATCAAATAATTTAGTGACATAGTACATCAAATAATTTAGTGACATCGTACATCAAGTATGTTAGCGACATCGTACATCAAATAATTTAGTGACATCCTACATCAAGTGTGTTAGTGACATCGTACATCAAATAATTTAGTGACATCGTACATCAAGTATGTTAGTGACATCGTACATCAATAATTTAGTGACATCGTACATCAAGTATGTTAGTGACATCGTACATCAAATAATTTAGTGACATCGTACATCAAGTATGTTATGACATCGTACATCAAGCATGTTAGGGCATCGTACATCAAATAATTTAGTGGCATCGTACATCAAGTATGTTAGTGAAATCGTACATCAAGCATGTTAGTGACATCGTACATCAAGCATGTTAGGGCATCGTACATCAAATAATTTAGTGGCATCGTACATCAGTATGTTAGTGACATCGTACATCAAATAATTTAGTGGCATCGTACATCAAATAATTTAGTGGCATCGTACATCAAATAATTTAGGGGCATCGTACATCAAATAATTTAGTAGCATCGTACATCAAATAATTTAGTGGCATCGTACATCAAATAATTTAGTGACATCGTACATCAAATAATTTAGTGGCATCGTACATCAAATAATTTAGTGACATCGTACATCAAATAATTTAGTGACATCGTACATCAAATAATTTAGTGGCATCGTACATCAAATAAGTTAGTGGCATCGTACATCAAGCATGTTAGGGCATCGTACATCAATAATTTAGTGGCATCATACATCAAATAATTTAGTGACATCGTACATCAAATAATTTAGTGCATCGTACATCAAATACGGTAGTGGCATCGTACATCAAGCATGTTAGGGCATCGTACATCAAATAATTTAGTGGCATCGTACATCAAATAATTTAGTGACATCGTACATCAAATAATTTAGTGACATCGTACATCAAATAATTTAGTGACATCGTACATCAAATAATTTAGTGGCATCGTACATCAAATAAGTTAGTGGCATCGTACATCAATAATTTAGTGGCATCGTACATCAAATATTTAGTGGCATTGTACATCAAATAATTTAGTGGCATCGTACATCAAATAAGTTAGTGGCATCGTACATCAAGCATGTTAGGGCATCGTACATCAAATAATTTAGTGGCATCGTACATCAAATAATTTAGTGACATCGTACATCAAATTATTTAGTGACATCGTACATCAAATAATTTAGTGACATCGTACATCAAATAATTTAGTGGCATCGTACATCAAATAAGTTAGTGGCATCGTACATCAAATAATTTAGTGGCATCGTACATCAAGCATGTTAGAGACATCATTTATGAAGTATGTTATTGACATGATTCATCAAGCTTGTTCGAGACATCAATCTTTAAGCATGTTAGTGACACCATTCGTTAAGCATGTTAGTGACATCGTACATCAATCTTATTAGTGACACTAATACATCAATCATGTTTGTGCCATCATTCATCAAGCATGCTAGCGACATCAATCATCAAACATGCTAGTAACGTCATTCATCAACATATTGGTGACATAAAACATACATCAATCATGTTAAAGACCTCAATCATTAGTAGGTTAGAGTTGAAAAGGGCAGGCCAAATGGCCGCCGACAAGAAAAAAAAAATTATAAGCAAATCTACTCATTCACGTCGAGGACGGATGTGTCGGGTCGAAAGGCGCGGGTATCGTGGCTACGCCTTAAAACAGCGCCACAACGCACCCACGCCAACTTAACTGGTGAAAGCAATGAAGTAGAAGATAAAAAAGGTAATCTATAATGATTGATCTGTGTAATGACACTGAGAATAATACGCTAACTGTCATGGCACATGATGATGATGACCTATTTGTCTATGACCACCGTACATTGTTGGGTAATGTTGTTGATATCACTCTAGTAATAGCTTTTCCAAAAAAATGAGGAAGATACTATGCAATCAATTTGTGACAATGAAAACAAGAAAATATTTCTTAATGTTATGTAGAGCCAGTCTTAACAAATGGATGTGAATCATGGACAACAGACAAGAAAATCACTGGAGTCTGTAGAAATGTGGTTTTACAGAAGAATGTTGAGAATACCATGGACAGCTAAGAAGAGAAATGAAAATGTTCTGAAAGAGGCCAAAGCAAAAAGAGAGCTAATTTCCATATTAGGAAGAAACAATTATAATTTTTTGGCCATGTAATGAGAAGAGAACAACTGGAATATATTGTAACAACTGGGAAAATTGAGGGACGAAGAGATAGAGGAAGCAAAGAGAAAAAAATACCTGACAGCTTAACAGATGGGCTTGGCAGAAGATCAACAAAAGAAATGATAAATAACTTTCGAGATCGAAAGTAGTGGAGAGACATGACCACCTACGCCAGTACTACTGCTACTTGATGATGATGATTACTCCAGGAAATTAGTGGGCGTGTAAGAAGACTTATCAACCAACACAGAACTGGAGTCGTCAGTCGCTGGACACCGCGGGACTTGCTGAGGAGGGGGTCTGAGCACTTATGGACATGTTCGGAGTGGAATGATGATGACCCGCAAATAAGTCAATAACTCCAGAAAATATCTGGTACCCATTTATAGCGTTTGGTTAAACCACGGAGGCACATCGTGTCAGTCCGAAAAAAAAAATCTCTTGCTTCTAGGAATTGAGAATTTAGAAATTGAGAAGACAACACAAAATAGCAAAGAAATAAACATAAAATAGTATTGAATAGCTACACTAACAGAAAGACAACACAAACTACAACGTTTCGGCAAAATCCTTCATCATATATAACCAAAAACTTTACACATTAAACACAAATTCCAAGTAAAATGCACAACACAGATCTAAACAATCTGCTTACCTGCACTATTTTCCATAAATCATTTTAACCAGACTCTGGACACCATCTTTTTTCGTCATTTTTTATTTCTATGTTGTCGTGCAATCTGACTCGAAAATGTATGTTTAATCTGTATCATTATCAAGTACCAAGCCTGCTGGCGTAGGTGATTATGTCTCTCCGCACTTTCGATCACGACAGTTATTTATCATTTCTGTTGTTGACCTTCTGCAAAGCCATTCTCTTCTTCGGATGATGGAAATGGGAGTTTTAATATGGGCACGGCCAGAAATGAGAAACTTAGTGGCCGTGTAGAAGACTTATCAACCAACATAGAACTGGAGTCGTCAGTCGCTGGACACTGCGGGAATTGCTGAGGAGGGGATCTGAGCACCTATGGACATGTTCGGAGTGCAATGATGATGACCTGCAAATAACTCAATAACTCAAGCCATTCTCTTAAGTTGTTTGGTATTTTTTTCTCTTTGCTACACTCTACCTCTTCGTCCCTGAATTTTACCAGTTGTTACAATATATTCCAGCAGTTCTCTTCACATTACATGGCCAAAAAATGATGATTGTTTTCTTCCTAATATTGAAAATTAGCTCTATTTTCACTTTGGCTTCTTTCAGAACGTCTTTAATACTCTTCTTATCTGTCCATGGTATTCTCAACATTCTTCTGTAAAACTACATTTCTACAGACTTCAGTGATTTATTTAATCTGTATAATCTGATTGTTAAACCTAATGAAGACTCTTGCCGAAACGTTGTAGTTTGTCTTCTCTTTCTGTTAGTCTAGCTGCTCAATACCGTATTATGTTTAATTTCATTTTTGCTCTGCAGCTGTACACCCTGCCATGCATTGTATTTAATATCTGTTATGTTTGATATATGTGTTTATCCATAATGTTCCATTCACCTTTCAGCTACCTGTAGAGCATAGGTCTTCAACAAACATTTCAGTTCCCTATGGAGCATAGGTCTTCAACAAACATTTCAGTTCCCTATGGAGCATAGGTCTTCAACAAACACTTTCAGTTCCCTATGGAGCATATGTCTTCAACAAACACTTTCAGTTCCCTATGGAGCATAGGTCTTTAACAAACATTTCAGTTTCCCTATGGAGCATAGGTCTTCACAAACATTTCAGTTCCCTATGGAGCATAGGTCTTCACAAACATTTCAGTTCCCTATGAGCATAGGTCTTCAACAAACATTTCAGTTCCCTATGGAGGCATAGGTCTTCAACAAACACTTTCAGCTCCTTGTGGTGCATAGGTCTTCAACAAACACTTTTAGCTCCCTGTGGTGCATAGGTCTTCAACAACACTTTCCAAGTTGTTCTGTTTTTTTTGCCATTCTTTTAAGATCATTCCATGTCTTCCCCATCATCTTCATCTCTGCTTCTATCTGTCTACTCCAAGAATTCATTGGTCTTCATCTTGTCTTTTCCCCTGAGGATTCTAATAAAGGGCCTGTTGTGTAATATTCTCAGTTGGCTTCCGAGTGTATGTCCTATCCAGCGCCATCGTCTTCGCTGTATCTCTTTATTCACTGGTATTTGACTGGTACATTCTATAATTCTATGTTAGTGATTTTGTCCCTGCCATTTCCATCCTTTTATTCTGCATAATCATCCATTAATGAAAGTCTGTATCTTCATAATTGTCAATTTTGTTGTTCTCCATGTCTGACATATATATAATAGGACTGACTTAACTTTGAAATTGATAATTTTTATTTTTGTATTTAACCTAATTTCTTTGAACTTATCCCGAACACAAATTACATATATTTTCTTATAAATGACACTGGTTCCATTTTGTCACAGAAAAAAGAGAAATCTTCGTGCAGTGTGTGATTAATTCTTGCACAAATCTACCATCGGAGGTAAAAGAAATGATTGCCGATACAAGAGACTATGTCGTAAGTGTTATTTCCCTTTACTCCTCTTTCCGCACGCTTCCTTTACATGTACTTTAGCCGCACAGTGCGTCACTCTCAATTTCATTAGTGTAAACTGTCATCAAACCATATGCTTTTCATATGTCTTGTATCATCTTGGAATTGGTGAAATCTAATTCCGTGTTTAATTAACTAAAAATTCATATATAATATGTTACATGTTTGATAATATAAACACGTAGATTCATCGTATGACAGGGAACAGATGGCTGTGTTCTCTTTCTATGCGGTGTCGCCTTATGTCTTTTGGTGTGTGCTGAGACTGCTACGGTGGGGACTACATCTACGTTTCTTTGTTTGGAAGATGAGATATTAAAATAGATGATTCCACTTGATTTATAAATAATGATAAGACATACATACATGAATAATTTAGTTTGTTATAAACTTACCATGAATAATTTAGTTTGTTATAAACTTACCTTGTATAATTTAGTTGGTTATAAACTTACAATGAATAATATGGTTTGTTATAAACTTACCATGTATAATTGAGTTTGTTATAAACTTACCATGTATAATTTAGTTTCTTATAAACTTACAATGTATAATTTAGTTTGTTATAAACTTACCATGTATAATTAGTTTGTTATATAACTTACCATGAATAATTTAGTTTGTTTATAAACTTACCATGTATAATTTAGTTTGTTATAAACTTACAATGTATAATTTAGTTTGTTTATAAAACTTACTCTACCTAATCTAATTTGTATAATTTGGTTTGTACATTTTAATTTGTATAATCTATTTTGCATAATTTTGCAAGTATACGTTAGTTTGTATAATTT
>JAVIAB010000041.1:18554194-18716694 GCA_032433765.1 Megaustenia siamemsis
ATCTATATGTGGAGGTTCACGATTCTAGCCATCTGCTACAAGTGATGCACTGACAGTTATTACTGAAATAGTTCTAGAAACAGGCACTGAACAAGCAGATATATGTGGAGGTTCACCGATGCTAGCCATCTGCTACAAGTGATGCAATGACAGTTATTACTGAAATAGTTCTAGAAACAGGCACTGAACAAGCAGATCTATATGTGGAGGTTCACCGATGCTAGCCATCTGCTACAAGTGATGCAATGACAGTTATTACTGAAGTAGTTCTAGAAACAGGCACTGAACAAGCAGATCTATATGTGGGAGGTTCACCGATGCTAGCCATCAGCTACAAGTGATGCAATGACAGTTATTACTGAAATAGTTCTAGAAACAGGCACTAAACAAGCAGATCTATATGTGGAGGTTCACGATGCTAGCCATCTGCTAAGTGATGCAATGACAGTTATTACTGAAATAGTTCTAGAAACAGGCATGAACAAGCAGATCTATATGTGGAGGTTCACGATGCTAGCCATCTGCTACAAGTGATGCAATGACAGTTATTACTGAAATAGTTCTAGAAACAGGCACTGAACAAGCAGATCTATATGTGGTGGTTCACGATGCTAGCCATCAGCTACAAGTGATGCAATGACAGTTATTACTGAAATAGTTCTAGAAACAGGCACTGAACAAGCAGATCTATATGTGGAGGTTCACGATTCTAGCCATCTGCTACAAGTGATGCAATGACAGTTATTACTGAAATAGTTCTAGAAACAGGCACTGAACAAGCAGATCTATATGTGGAGGTTCACCGATGCTAGCCATCTGCTACAAGTGATGCAATGACAGTTATTACTGAAGTAGTTCTAGAAATAGGCACTGAACAAGCAGATCTATATGTGGAGGTTCACCGATGCTAGCCATCAGCTACAAGTGATGCAATGACAGTTATTACTGAAGTAGTTCTAGAAACAGGCACTGAACAAGCAGATCTATATGTGGAGGTTCACGATGCTAGCCATCTGCTACAAGTGATGCAATGACAGTTATTACTGAAATAGTTCTAGAAACAGGCAATGAACACGCAGATCTATATGTGGAGGTTCACGATGCTAGCCATCTGCTACAAGTGATGCAATGACAGTTATTACTGAAATAGTTCTAAAAACAGGCACTGAACAAGCAGATCTATATGTGGAGGTTCAGGATGCTAGCCATCAGCTACAAGTGATGCAATGACAGTTATTACTGAAATAGTTCTAGAAACAGGCACTGAACAAGCAGATCTATATGTGGAGGTTCACGATGCTAGCCATCAGCTACAAGTGATGCAATGACAGTTATTACTGAAATAGTTCTAGAAACAGGCACTGAACAAGCAGATATATGTGGAGGTTCACGATGCTAGCCATCAGCTAAGTGATGCAATGACAGTTATTACTGAAATAGTTCTAGAAACAGGCACTGAACAAGCAGATCTATATGTGGAGGTTCACGATGCTAGCCATCAGCTACAAGTGATGCAATGACAGTTATTACTGAAATAGTTCTAGAAACAGGCACTGAACAAGCAGATCTATATGTGGAGGTTCACGATGCTAGCCATCTGCTACAAGTGATGCAATGACAGTTATTACTGAAATAGTTCTAGAAACAGGCAATGAACAAGCAGATCTATATGTGGTGGTTACGATGCTAGCCATCTGCTACAAGTGATGCAATGACAGTTATTACTGAAATAGTTCTAGAAACAGGCACTGAACAAGCAGATCTATATGTGGAGGTTCACCGATGCTAGCCATCAGCTACAAGTGATGCAATGACAGTTATTACTGAAGTAGTTCTAGAAACAGGCACTGAACAAGCAGATCTATATGTGGAGGTTCACCGATGCTAGCCATCTGCTACAAGTGATGCAATGCAGTTATTACTGAAGTAGTTCTAGAAACAGGCACTGAACAAGCAGATCTATATGTGGAGGTTCACGATGCTAGCCATCTGCTACAAGTGATGCAATGACAGTTATTACTGAAATAGTTCTAGAAACAGGCAATGAACACGCAGATCTATATGTGGAGGTTCACGATGCTAGCCATCTGCTACAAGTGATGCAATGACAGTTATTACTGAAATAGTTCTAGAAACAGGCACTGAACAAGCAGATCTATATGTGGAGGTTCACGATGCTAGCCATCTGCTACAAGTGATGCACTGACAGTTATTACTGAAATAGTTCTAGAAACAGGCACTGAACAAGCAGATCTATATGTGGAGGTTCACGATGCTAGCCATCTGCTACAAGTGATGCAATGACAGTTATTACTGAAATAGTTCTAGAAACAGGCACTGAACAAGCAGATCTATATGTGGAGGTTCACCGATGCTAGCCATCAGCTACAAGTGATGCAATGACAGTTATTACTGAAGTAGTTCTAGAAACAGGCACTGAACAAGCAGATCTATATGTGGAGGTTCACCGATGCTAGCCATCAGCGACAAGTGATGCAATGACAGTTATTACTGAAATAGTTCTAGAAACAGGCACTGAACAAGCAGATCTATATGTGGAGGTTCACGATTCTAGCCATCTGCTACAAGTGATGCAATGACAGTTATTACTGAAATAGTTCTAGAAACAGGCATGAACAAGCAGATCTATATGTGGAGGTTCACCGATGCTAGCCATCAGCTACAAGTGATGCAATGACAGTTATTACTGAAAGTAGTTCTAGAAATGGCACTGAACAAGCAGATCTATATGTGGAGGTTCACCGATGTAGCCATCAGCTACAAGTGATGCAATGACAGTTATTACTGAAGTAGTTCTAGAAACAGGCACTGAACAAGCAGATCTATATGTGGAGGTTCACGATGCTAGCCATCTGCTACAAGTGATGCAATGACAGTTATTACTGAAATAGTTCTAGAAACAGGCAATGAACACGCAGATCTATATGTGGAGGTTCACGATGCTAGCCATCTGCTACAAGTGATGCAATGACAGTTATTACTGAAATAGTTCTAGAAACAGGCACTCAACAAGCAGATCTATATGTGGAGGTTCACGATTCTAGCCATCTGCTACAAGTGATGCACTGACAGTTATTACTGAAATAGTTCTAGAAACAGGCACTGAACAAGCAGATCTATATGTGGAGGTTCACGATGCTAGCCATCTGCTATAAGTGATGCAATGACAGTTATTACTGAAATAGTTCTAGAAACAGGCACTGAGCAAGCAGATCTATATGTGGAGGTTCACGATGCTAGCCATCTGCTACAAGTGATGCAATGACAGTTATTACTGAAATAGTTCTAGAAACAGGCAATGAACACGCAGATCTATATGTGGAGGTTCACGATGCTAGCCATCTGCTACAAGTGATGCAATGACAGTTATTACTGAAATAGTTCTAGAAACAGGCACTGAACAAGCAGATCTATATGTGGAGGTTCAGGATGCTAGCCATCAGCTACAAGTGATGCAATGACAGTTATTACTGAAATAGTTCTAGAAACAGGCACTGAACAAGCAGATCTATATGTGGAGGTTCACGATGCTAGCCATCAGCTACAAGTGATGCAATGACAGTTATTACTGAAATAGTTCTAGAAACAGGCACTGAACAAGCAGATCTATATGTGGAGGTTCACCGATGCTAGCCATCAGCTACAAGTGATGCAATGACAGTTATTACTGAAATAGTTCTAGAAACAGGCACTGAACAAGCAGATCTATATGTGGATGTTCACGATGCTAGCCATCTGCTACAAGTGATGCAATGACAGTTATTACTGAAATAGTTCTAGAAACAGGCACTGAACAAGCAGATCTATATGTGGAGGTTCACGATGCTAGCCATCTGCTACAAGTGATGCAATGACAGTTATTACTGAAATAGTTCTAGAAACAGGCACTGAACAAGCAGATCTATATGTGGAGGTTCACGATGCTAGCCATCAGCTACAAGTGATGCAATGACAGTTATTACTGAAATAGTTCTAGAAACAGGCACTGAACAAGCAGATCTATATGTGGAGGTTCACCGATGCTAGCCATCAGCTACAAGTGATGCAATGACAGTTATTACTGAAGTAGTTCTAGAAACAGGCACTGAACAAGCAGATCTATATGTGGAGGTTCACCGATGCTAGCCATCTGCTACAAGTGATGCAATGACAGTTATTACTGAAATAGTTCTAGAAACAGGCACTGAACAAGCAGATCTATATGTGGAGGTTCACCGATGCTAGCCATCAGCTACAAGTGATGCAATGACAGTTATTACTGAAGTAGTTCTAGAAACAGGCACTGAACAAGCAGATCTATATGTGGAGGTTCACCGATGCTAGCCATCAGCTACAAGTGATGCAATGACAGTTATTACTGAAGTAGTTCTAGAAACAGGCACTGAACAAGCAGATCTATATGTGGAGGTTCACGATGCTAGGCATCTGCTACAAGTGATGCAATGACAGTTATTACTGAAGTAGTTCTAGAAACAGGCACTGAACAAGCAGATCTATATGTGAAGGTTCACCGATGCTAGCCATCTGCTACAAGTGATGCAATGACAGTTATTACTGAAATAGTTCTAGAAACATGCATGAACAAGCAGATCTATATGTGGAGGTTCACGATGCTAGCCATCTGCTACAAGTGATGCAATGACAGTTATTACTGAAATAGTTCTAGAAACAGGCACTGAACAAGCAGATCTATATGTGGAGGTTCACCGATGCTAGCCATCAGCTACAAGTGATGCAATGACAGTTATTACTGAAATAGTTCTAGAAACAGGCACTGAACAAGCAGATCTATATGTGGAGGTTCACGATGCTAGCCATCAGCTACAAGTGATGCAATGACAGTTATTACTGAAATAGTTCTAGAAACAGGCACTGAACAAGCAGATCTATATGTGGAGGTTCACGATGCTAGCCATCTGCTACAAGTGATGCAATGACAGTTATTACTGAAATAGTTATAGAAACAGGCACTGAACAAGCAGATCTATATGTGGAGGCAATAGTGACCTTTTGTCGGAAATAAAACTTCAACATCTACAATGATTAACTAATCAATGTTTTACTTGTTTATAAGCAGCGATCCAAATATATGAGGAAGATACTATACAATCCATTGTTGACAATAGAAACAAGAAAAAGAGTTCTTAACTGTTATGTAGAGCAGTCTTAACATATGGATGTAAATCATGGACAATAGGACAACCGACAAGAAAATCACTGGAGTCTGCAGAAATATGGTTTTGCAGAAGAATGTTGAGAATACCATGGATAGCTAAGAAGAGTAATGAAGAGGTTCTGAAAGAGGCCAAAGCTAAAAGAGAGCTAATTTCCACTATTAGTAAGAAACAATCATCAATTTTTGGCCTGAAGAGAACAGCGGGAGTATATTGTAACAGCTGGGAAAATTGAGGGACGAAAATATAGAGGGCAGCAAAGAGAAAAGATACCATACAGCTTAGGAGAGTGGTTTGGCAGGTCAAAAACAGAAATGATAAATAACTGTCGAGATCGAAAGTTGTGGAGAGGCATGATCACCCACGCCTGCGGGCCCAGTACTTGATGTTGTTTTACATAATCTTGCATAAGGGAGACTAGAACCGTTAGCAACGTGTACGACTGTATAGAGAACGCCTAGATCTACCATGGATTTATCAATTATTGTATTATCAAGTATGAACACAGTAACAGATTATATGGGGAATATGTTAATATCACTCAAACTTACCATAAAGTCCTTGACAGCTCAGTGGTTAGTGAGCTGGACTACAAAGGATAAGAGGTAGGATTCGATACCAAACGACGGCTTCCCGGTTCACCCAGCCTTAAATGGGGACCGGATTTTTCTGGGAAAGTAAAGCGGCACGGTCGTATTACCGACCACATTATCCCAAAAATCATGTATTGAAGGTCTGTAAAATTTATGTTCACTAACACCATATTCCCTATACGCCACTTGGCGTGACGGGGGTACTTTACTTTTACTTACTTATCATAATGTTGAGCAGTGATCTGGCTATTGCCCTGGCAATATAATAATATATTACAGTTGTTACTAATTGTAAATAGTTGACATGAAATCTCACAAAGATTTTTTCTTAGAAATTGTAAATGAAACAAGAGTTGTCTTCGTCTACAACGAAATCAACAACGAAATCAACAAAATAACAACGAATTCAACAACGAAATCAACAAAATAACAACGAAATCAACAACGAAATCAACAAAATAACAACGAATTCAACATCGAAATCAACAAAATAACATCGAATTCAACAACGAACCTGTTATTATAAAATCATGACTTCACAGTCCATTTAATGAATAATTTTGATTGTGTTTAACGGAAGAGCACTTCTTTTAGTTGTATCAAGCTAACGTGTTTAAGTTATTAAATTGTGCACTAGCAAACTAAGCAAAGCTATTGGTTTCAATGGGACAGCACACGCCATAGTCTATCAACACACTAGCGCTTCAATAGACGGAAAATTACTTCCTTGAAATTGATTCAGCAACGTTAACATTGCAGTTAAGTGGTGATTTTCATATGTCTCGTCTATTCTTGAACTAGATCACAGTACGCTTTTATATCCACGGGTCAGGTCACTTCGAAATAGCGGAAGAGGAATTCAATGTCTTTCCAGTAGCAAACAGCGCATTTTAAAGGAAATTTGACCTTTCTAGTCTTGTGTCCTGGTTAAGACTTTGCCAGCATTAAGTTTGTGTACGTGTGAGCTTTTGTCAGGTTTGCACGAATACTGCCCAGGCGGGTCGTTAAAGATGACAAAGCCCAGGCTATTTGCCTTATGTTCATATTGTGTATTTATTAAGAAGGCTCTATCTACCTACCTGCCTACCTACCTGCCTGCCTGCCTGCCTACCTACCTGCCTACCTGCCTACCTACCTGCCTGCCTGCCTGCCTGCCTGCCTACCTACCTACCTACCTGCCTGCCTGCCTGCCTGCCTGCCTACCTACCTACCTACCTGCCTACCTACCTGCCTGCCTGCCTGCCTACCTACCTGCCTACCTACCTACCTACCTGCCTGCCTGCCTGCCTACCTACCTACCTACCTAGCTAGATAGCTACCTATCTACCTAGCTACCTACCTACCTAGCTACCTACCTACCTAGCTACCTACCTACCTAGCTACCTACCTACTTAGTAACCCACCCACCCACCTACCTACCTGCCTACCTGCCTAATCTATCTATCTATCTATCTATCTATCTATCTATCTATCTATCTATCTATCTATCTATCTATCTATCTATCTATCTATCTGTCTGTCTGTCTGTCTGTCTGTCTGTCTGTCTGTCTGTCTGTCTTTCTATCTATCTATCTATCTATCTATCTATCTATCTATCTATCTATCTATCTATCTATCTATCTATCTATCTATCTATCTATCTGTCTGTCTGTCTGTCTGTCTGTCTGTCTGTCTGTCTGTCTATCTATAGATCTGTCTGTCTGTCTGTCTATCTATCTATCTATCTATCTATCTATCTATCTATCTATCTATCTATCTATCTATCTATCTATCTATCTATCTATCTATCTATCTATCTATCTATCTATCTGTCTGTCTGTCTGTCTGTCTGTCTGTCTGTCTATCTATCTATCTATCTATATATCTATCTATCTATCTATCTATCTATCTATCTATCTATCTATCTATCTGTCTGTCTGTCTGTCTGTCTGTCTGTCTGTCTGTCTATCTATAGATCTGTCTGTCTGTCTGTCTGTCTGTCTGTCTGTCTGTTTGTCTGTCTGTCTGTCTGTCTATCTATCTATCTATCTATCTATCTATCTATATATCTATCTATCTATCTATCTATCTATCTATCTATCTATCTATCTATCTATCTATCTATCTATCTATCTATCTATCTATCTATCTATAGATCTGTCTGTCTGTCTGTCGGTCTATCTATCTATCTATCTATCTATCTATCTATCTATCTATCTATCTATCTATCTATCTATCTATCTATCTATCTATCTATCTATCTATCTATCTATCTATCTATATATCTATCTATCTATCTATCTATCTATCTATCTATCTATCTATCTATCTATCTATCTATCTATCTATCTATCTATCTATCTATCTATCTATCTATCTATCTATAGATCTGTCTGTCTGTCTGTCTATCTATCTATGTATCTATCCTTCTATCTATCTATCTATCTATCCGATTCAAGGTTCTTACTTTACCTTTATCGGTGATCAGATATAACACAGAGAGTCGCTATCTCTATCTAAGTCGCAAATCTTTTGCGTCAATGTTAGACGGCTACCTTTTCCTCCCGTTCCCCTAGAGTCAACCTTTAATGCTGAGATGGCACTAGATGATAATGATGATGAACGATATAGATGTAAACAACTGCCACAAATGGGCACCACGATTGTGAACATGCTGTGTCGGTAACATAGGACACCACCCTCGCGTTGTTACTCCTGTCTCTAGAATTGGGGGTCTTCTATTTACAGACTGGGAATCACTGAATAAAGTGCAGTGTTTACTCATGGGGACGGTGTCCTCTTACGAAACGAATTAATTAATTGGTTTAAATTTGACTTTTATCTTATGATATATATATATATATATATATATATATATATATATATATATATATATATATATTTATATCGCTAATTACGAGTTTAGCGACATAAATTAAAGTGATCTGCCTTTAGTGATGAGAAAAGTGAAACAACGCGAGGATCAAGTATTTCCTGATCCAAAAATAAAATAAAATGCGTTAGTGGCGAACATTACAACAATCTCCTTTCTATCTACAGTGCATGGTATCAATTCTGTTGTTGACTGTTGTCCATGCCATGACACGCAGCTGTCTGGTATCTTCTCTCTTTATCGTCCGCGATCTCAAATTCTCATTAAACAAACAAAACATAAACTGCTCGACTCCTGCGTGATACCAGTGCTAACATATGGATGTGATACAAGTGCTAACATATGGATGTGATACCAGTGATACCATATGGATGTGATACTAGTGCTAACATATGGATGTGATACAAGTGCTAACATATGGATGTGATACAAGTGCTAACATATGGATGTGATACTAGTGCTAACATATGGATGTGATACAAGTGCTAACATATGGATGTGATACAAGTGCTAACATATGGATGTGATACTAGTGCTAACATATGGATGTGATACCAGTGCTAACATGGATGTGATACCAGTGCTAACATGGATGTGATACCAGTGCTAAAATGGATGTGATATTAGTGCAAACATACGGATGTGATACCAGTGCTAACATATGGATGTGATATCAGTGCTAACATATGGATGTGATACTAGTGCTAACATATCGATGTGATACCAGTATAACATGGATGTGATACTAGTGCAAACATACGGATGTGATACCAGTGCTAACATATGGATGTGATACTAGTGTTAACAAATGGATGTGATACCACTGCTAACATAAGGATGTGATCTAATGCTGACATATGGATGTGATACCAGTGCTGACATATGGATGTGATACTAGTGCTGACATATGGATGTGATACTAGTGCTAACATATGGATATGGTACCAGTCCTAACATATGGATGTGATACTAGTGCAAACATATGGATGATACCAGTGCTAACATATGGATGTGATACCCGTGCTAACACTTGGATGTGATACCAGTGCTAACACTTGGATGTGATACCAGTACTAACATATGGATGTGATACCTGTGCTAACATATGGATGTGATACCAGTGCTAACATATGGATGTGATACCAGTGCTAACATATGGATGTGATACCAGTGCTAACATATGGATGATACCAGTGCT
The DNA here is from genome assembly GCA_032433765.1 of Megaustenia siamemsis. NCBI lineage: Eukaryota > Metazoa > Mollusca > Gastropoda > Stylommatophora > Ariophantidae > Megaustenia > Megaustenia siamemsis. The sequence continues at coordinate 18,564,053 of JAVIAB010000041.1, forward strand.
AACATATGGATGTGATACCCGTGCTAACACTTGGATGTGATACCAGTGCTAACACTTGGATGCGATACCAGTGCTAACATATGGATGTGCTACCAGTGCTAACATATGGATGTGATACCAGTGATAACATATGGATGTGATACCAGTGCTAATATAGAGGGGAGAGGAGTGGAAATGTAGGTGAGTAAACAAAGACGATAGGACAAGATCAAGGAAACAAATAAAAAGACAGTAAGACGATAGGACAAGATCAAGGAAACAAATAAAAAGACAGTAAGACGATAGGACAAGATCAAGGAAACAAATAAAAAGACAGTAAGAGGATAGGACAAGATCAAGGAAACAAATAAAAAGACAGTAAGAGGATAGGACAAGATCAAGGAAACAAATAAAAAGACAGTAAGAGGGTAGGACAAGATCAAGGAAACAAATAAAAAGACAGTAAGAGGATAGGACAAGATCAAGGAAACAAATAAAAAGACAGTAAGACGATAGGACAAGATCAAGGAAACAAATAAAAAGACAGTAAGACGATAGGACAAGATCAAGGAAACAAATAAAAAGACAGTAAGACGATAGGACAAGATCAAGGAAACAAATAAAAAGACAGTAAGAGGATAGGACAAGATCAAGGAAACAAATAAAAAGACAGTAAGACGATAGGACAAGATCAAGGAAACAAATAAAAAGACAGTAAGACGATAGGACAAGATCAAGGAAACAAATAAAAAGACAGGAAGAGGAAGTCACGGGGAAAAATAAGGGGACGATGGTAGGAAATTCACGTGGGAAGTGTGGAAGTTATGATCAGAAATGAGTGGGCAGATAGACGCGTAGGAAGTCATTTTTGTTTGACTGAAAAGATCGAGATTTAAGAGGAAAACACACAGCATCGGTAGCACTTGAGAAAGATTAGACCTGTAGAAGGAGGCACGTTAGGTAGGAGACGGGAGATCACGTGTTGGTCGGCCCATAGAGGCTGCCCATAGCCTAGTAGAATTAGAATCAATGTGTACTAGGAAGCAAGTTAGGGTAATAATAGGAGCACTTGAGAAAGATTAGTCCTGCAAGAAGTTACGCTTAGAGTGAGCACTTGAGAAAGATTAGTCTGGCAAGAAGTTAAGCTTAGAGTGAGCACTTAAGAAAGATTAGTCCGGCAAGAAGTTACGCTTAGAGTGAGCACTTGATAGAAGTCGGTCCGGCATAAGGACGCACGTTATGTAGGAGACTCAGAGAATAATACAGGAGATAACATAAGGAACAGTTTAGGCGGACAGGTTTGTGAGAAAGCAGAACTTAAGACAGTTCGTAACAGTAGTTAAGAGACAGAGTAGGGCCGATAGAAGATAGCTAGCATAGGGGGACCGTTCAATGGGGAACGGTTCACAATCAATTTAGTTGCGAGTATGAAGGAACCTAAAGCCCCAACGGCAAGTGATAGGGCTGTAGACTAGAGGAATTTGTATGAGTGCGCATAATTCAAGTGTGATTGACTTGCCATGTCACATGTGTAGTGTTGGCGCCCGATAGTGGGCGGAATTAAAAATAAAAGCCGGCAAAATTCTTACAACTAACGTGTTTGTTATGTGTTCAACAGCTGCAATATCTTGCCTAGCGTAATCCCTATAGGGAGAATCTCAACATCAGCGAAGTTGTCGCGGCATCATAAGCGTGAAGCAGTAATAATACAACAAAGACAGAAGTACTAAGGTGACCATCCAGGTCAAGGCTGAAGCGAGCTTCCAGTTAGCCCGGAGAACGGGTCAGCACGAGGAAGTTAAGAGAGCAGCGCAGTAACGGCTGAAGTCAGTCTTAGAGAGATCGGCACATCAAGATCGACCCGTTACACACGTTATATGTACATTTCCAGAACGATTAAAAGTATCGTTTACGGTTACACTAACATATGGATGCGATACCAATGCTATCATATGGATGTGAGAGATGGAAATCCACCCAGACTTTAGATAGGAAATTAAATGATTTTTTGAACAAATGTCTTCGTAAAATCTCAAATATAAGATGGAAAGAATGCATTTTAAATTACGAATAATAATAATAAAAAAAAGACAAATCAGAACTATAATACGTGTCGAGCTTTATAAGAAGGTATTAGAAATACATCGGTCATGTGCTGAGAATGAAGGAAGAAATACATCGGTCATGTGCTGAAAATGAATGAAGAAATACATCGGTCATGTGCTGAGAATGAATTAAGAAATACATCGGTCATGTGCTGAGAATGAATGAAGAAACACATCGGTCATGTGCTGAGAATGAATGAAGAAATACATCGGTCATGTGCTGAGAATGAATGAAGAAATACATCGGTCATGTGCTGAGAATGAATGAAGAAATACATCGGTCATGTGCTGAGAATGAATGAAGAAAGACTTCCCCGTCAGGCATTCATGACAAAACCATCTGTTGAAAGAAAACAAGGCAGACCACGCGAATCGCTATGCAGAACAACTAAATAGGAAGGCTCAATCATGGGACGAAGACACTACAAAGAACTAGAAGAAATAACAGCAAATCGTCAGTCGTGGAGAACTATAACTTCCACCCGCTGTACCATCTTCGGCCCGAGAGGAAAATAAAGAAATGTATGCTCTTTTTTATTTGGAACCTATTTCCCATGCATAGTAGTTGAATCGATCAATTTTGTTTTCATCGGCGTTTCAGTCTATTCTGTTCATCAACGAAATCAATGATTTCCAGGATTGTATTATTTGCTGCCAGGTTGCTAGCCACCAACTCCTCAAAACCCAGTCGATTGCTAATTCAAATAACATTGGTGACGTCACTCAATCATGTGTCACTCGTTTCTCCAGGTAACGAGTTACAGTTGTTTCCCTTGACACTACATAGACTGAACAGAAAGCGTGAAGATGTTCAAATATTTTGGCGGGAACCTGTAACTATTGGCTATTGTCAACAATGTCAGCCAGTGTAAGCTATCAACAGCTTTTTTTCTTTAATCAAACCGGCAAAGTTGAAAATGAGAGAATATCCGCTTCGCTATTATGTTTAATTATATCCCCATTCTAAATATTTTTGACTTCCATTAATTGGAGGTCATAATATAAATAATCTAAGGTATGCTGATGATACAGTCTTAATCGCTAAGAGTGAAAATGAGTTACAAGAAATATTGGACATTATAGTGAAAGAAAGCAAAAATAAAGGATTCAGCCTTAATAGCAAAAAGACAGAATACATGGTAATAACAAAGAAAAAGACATCACCTCAGTGCAAAATAAAGACAAGTGGAACAATATTAAAACAGGTAAATGAATTTAAATATTTAGGAACTTTGTTAACCTCAGACGGAAGATGTACAAAAGAGGTGATATGTAGAATGGCTCAGGCAAAAGCAGCATTTCGGAAAATGAGGAAGATACTATGCAATCCATTTGGACAATAGAAACAAGAAAAAGAGCTCTTAAATGTTATGTAGAGCCAGTCTTAACATATGGATGTGAATCATGGACAATAGGACAACAGACAAGAAATCACTGGAGTCTGTAGAAATGTGGTTTTACAGAAGAATGTTGAGAATACCATGGACAGCTAAGAAGAGTAATGAAAATGTTCTGAAAGAGGTCAAAGCAAAAAGAGAGCTAATTTCCAATATTAGGAAGAAACAATCATCATTTTTTTTACCATGTAATGAGAAGTGAACAGCTGGGATATATTGTAACAACTGGGAAAATTGAGGGACGAAGAGATATAGGGAAGCAAAGAGAGAAAATACCAGGCAGCTTAAGAGAATGGCTTGGCAGAAGGTCAACAACTGAAATGATAAATAACTGTCGAGATCGAAATTTGTGGAGAGACATGATAACCTACGCCAGCAGGCCGGTACTTGATGATGATGATGATGATATCCCATTGTGTGCTATATTAGTATAGCACACCAAATAAAAAGAACATTAACTCTCGTTCATTTAACACTCATAACGCAGGAAGCCATGTAATTTATTAGTTGAGAAGACTTGTAAAAGTCAACAGTAAAACATTTGTAATGATATAACATTACCATTCTTATGTTAACAGTGTTGTTGAACTAATATACTACCAGAAATACCTTCTGTTGAAATCTGATTGATTCTTTTTTACGGACGATTGTCCTGAGTATAAATACATGATCGATGTAATCGATGCATGATCGATGTAATAAATACATGATTGATGTAATTAATACATGATCAATGTAATCAATACATGAGCGATGTAATCAATACATGATCGATGTAATCAATACATGATCAATGTAATCAATACATGATCGATGTAATAAATACATGATCGATGTAATCAATACATGACCAATGTAATCAATACATGATCGATGCAATAAATACATGATCTATGTAATCAATACATGATCGATGTAATCAATACATGATCAATGTAATCAATACATGATCAATGTAATCAATACATGATCGATGTAATAAATACATGATCAATGTAATCAATACGTGATCGATGTAATAAATACATGATCGATGTAATCAATATATGATCGATGTAATCAATACATGATCAATGTAATCAATACATGATCAATGCAATAAATACATGATCGATGTAATCAATACATGATCAATGTAATCAATACATGATCGATGTAATCAATACATGATCGATGTAATCAATATATGATCGATGTAATCAATACATGATCGATTTAATCAATACATGATCGATGTAATCATTACATGGTCGATGTAATCAATACATGACAGATATAGTCTAAAGTAAGTGTGTTCTTCTATTATGTACTTTCAAGAAACTAATACAAATTAGGAATTTAAAAAAATAATGTATTTCTTCAGGGTTAGTTATGGAGTTGTAGCGGTGACTACCAAGACAAGATGGATGTTACAAGATAAAGAAAGTACAGATTGTCCCACTTGTAAATGAGCCCGGTTATTCCTCATACTTCTAACACAAGTGAAGTTATTGCAGCGAAATATGAATACAATTACATCCATTTTGTGAGAAATGGAAAGGAAATGAGACTGTAATGTGCGTTTGGCGCCAACATTATTGTGACACGCCTGCCTGATGCGCCTCTCTGCTGATCTCTGAAATTTGGACGAGGTTGCCTACACGTTATTGAGTTATTAGCGGGTCATCATCATTGCACTCTAAACATGTCATTAGGTCCTCTGGTCCTTACCTCAGAACGTCCCGCAGTGTCAAGCTATTGACGACTCCAGTTCTGTGTTGGTTGATAAGTCTTCTTACACGCCCACTAAGTTTCTCATTTCTAGCTGTGCCCATCTTAACTCCCATCTCCTTCATCCGAAGGAATGACGTAGACTTACGTTTGTCGAAGTCCTGTGGTCTTCCCACATCTTGGAGGGCATTAGTGATGTCCGCCCGATCCATTGGTTCACCGTCTTCAACGATAGCGCAGCTAGCCAACCAGTCCGCTCTTTCATTTCCCAGTACTCCCGCATGTCCATGGACATAGACAAATGCTTCAAAGGTGATGCATAGGTCTTCAACACACACTTTCAGCTCCCTGTGGAGCATAGGTCTTCAACACACACTTTCAGCTCACTGTGGAGCATAGGTCTTCAACACACACTTTCAGCTCCCTGTGGAGCATAGGTCTCTAACAAATACTTTCAGCTCCCTGTGGAGCATAGGTCTTCAACACACACTTTCAGCTACCTGTGGAGCATAGGTCTCCAACACACACTTTCAGCTCCTGTGGAACATAGGTCTCCAACAAACACTTTCAGCTCCCTGTGGAGCATAGGTCTCCAACAAACACTTTCAGCTCCATGTGGAGCATAGGTCTCCAACACACACTTTCAGCTCCCTGTGGAGCATAGGTCTCCAACACACACTTTCAGCTCTCTGTGGAGCATAGGTCTCCAACACACACTTTCAGCTCCCTGTGGAGCATAGGTCTCCAACACACACTTTCAGCTCCCTGTGGAGCATAGGTGTCCAACACACACTTTCAGCTCCCTGTGGAGCATAGGTCTCCAACACACACTTTCAGCTCCCTGTGGAGCATAGGTCTCCAACAAACACTTTCAGCTCCCTGTGGAGCATAGGTCTCCAACAAACACTTTCAGCTCCCTGTGGAGCATAGGTCTCCAACAAACACTTTCAGCTCCCTGTGGAGCATAGGTCTCCAACAAACACTTTCAGCTCCCTGTGGAGCATAGGTCTCCAACACACACTTTCAGCTCCCTGTGGAGCATAGGTCTCCAACAAACACTTTCAGCTCCCTGTGGAGCATAGGTCTCCAACAAACACTTTCAGCTCCCTGTGGAGCATAGGTCTCCAACAAACACTTTCAGCTCCCTGTGGAGCATAGGTCTCCAACAAACACTTTCAGCTCCCTGTGGAGCATAGGTCTCCAACAAACACTTTCAGCTCCCTGTGGAGCATAGGTCTCCAACAAACACTTTCAGCTCCCTGTGGAGCATAGGTCTCCAACAAACACTTTCAGCTGCCTATAGAACATGCGTCTTCAACAAATATGTTCAACTCCATCTGGAGTATAGGTCTTCAACACACACTTTCAGCTCCCTGTGGTGCATAGGTTTTCAACGAACACTTTCAACTTTCCGTAGAGCATATGTCTGAAAATAAAACTATTAGCTTTATGTGGAGCATATGTCTGAAAACAAAACTATTAGCTTTATGTGGAGCATATGTCTGAAACAAAACTATTAGCTTTATGTGAAGCATATGTCTGAAAACAAAACTATTAGCTTTATGTGAAGCATATGTCTGAAAACAAAACTATTAGCTTTATGTGAAGCATATGTCTGAAAACAAAACTATTAGCTTTATGTGGAGCATATGTCTGAAAACAAAACTATTAGCTTTATGTGGAGCATATGTCTGAAAACAAAACTATTAGCTTTATGTGGAGCATATGTCTGAAAACAAAACTATTAGCTTTATGTGGAGCATATGTCTGAAAACAAAACTATTAGCTTTATGTGGAGCATATGTCTACAAACAAACACTTTCAGTTTAGCGACGTTCGGATAACCGTGTTCGATTCCCGCTGGGAGCAGTGTGAATTGTACTCGTGGTTGGAAAAAAAAAAATACCCCCACAGTCGACCCAGCCGTTGGCAGAAATGGGTACCAGGGTATCCTGGGAAGGTGAGGAATGTCGCTTCTCATCTGAGTTTCGATGCTTGAGGCGACACTATACAGAAATATCCGAACATTTCTGGATAGGCGGCCGAGCACATATGGGTGTAAACTCGCGTGCTAAGACGCCCGTTCAAGTCTCGTAGTTTACCTTACCTTTACCTTTTACACTTTTAGGTCCCAGCAGAGCATATGTCATCAACAAACACTTTTAGCTCCCTGTAGAGCATGTCTTCAACAAACACTTTTAGCTCCATGTGGAGCATGTCATCAACAAACACTTTTAGCTCCCTGTGGAGCATATGTCTGTAAGCAAAATCTTTCAGCTCCATGTTGAGTTTAGGTCTGCAAATAAACACTGTTAACTTCTCGTAGAGCATAGGTCTTTAAAAAACATTTTCAACTCCCTGTGGAGCATAGGTCTTCAACAAACACTTTCAGCTCTCTGTGGAGCATAGGTCTTCAAGAAACGCTTTCAGCTTCCTTTGAAGCATAGGTCTTTAACTAACACTTTCAACTCATTGTGTAGCATAGGTCTTCAACAAACATTTTCTGTTCTCTTTGAAGCACAGGTTTGCAACAAACATTTTCAGCTCCCTGTGGAATATAGGTCTTCAACAAACATTTTCAGCTCCCTGTGGAGCATAGGTCTTCAACAAACATTTTCTGTTCTCTTTGAAGCACAGGTTTGCAACAAACATTTTCAGCTCCCTGTGGAATATAGGTCTTCAACAAACATTTTCAGCTCCCTGTGGAGCATAGGTCTTCAACAAACATTTTCTGTTCTCTTTGAAGCACAAGTTTGCAACAAACATTTTCAGCTCCCTGTGTAGTATAGGTTTTTAACAAACACTTTCAGCTCCTTGTGGAGCAATGGTTTTCAACAAACACTTTCAGCTCCCTGTGGAGCATAGGTCTTCAACAAACACGTTTCCAAATCGTTCTGTTTCTTGTTATTCTTTTAAGAACATGGCATGTCTTCCCCATTATCTTCAGCTCTACTTCTGCTTTATTTTTCCATGAATACTTTGGTATTTCTCTGTATGCATTACACTGAGAACTTTTAAAAAAGGTCCTGTTATGTAACACTCTCAGTTGGCTTCCGTAGTGTGTGTCCTATCCAGCACCATTGTCTTCGTTGTATCTCTTTGTCCACTAGTACTTGACTTGTACATTTACCATAATTCTCTGTTAGTGATTTTGTCCTGCCATTTCCATCCGTTTACTATGCGTACGCATTCAATAACGAAGGACTGAGTCAGCGTCTCGGACTCCTTACAGATTTCTCACGATTGAGTCATACATCTCGTGGAGAGCCACTATTTTTCCTGAATGGTTTATTTACTTTTTTTCTTACCTTTGACATGTCCTTGTTTATGCCATTAATGCGGTTTTTTTATTTTTTTACTGTACAGGATAGCCAGTCCGAAGCCCAACCCTCCTTAGTCGTCTCCTACGAACATGCCTAGTAGGGAACAGCGCTACAATTATTTACGTCCATTTTGGGCCCCGGCATGGCACGGGCGCTATAATATTGAGGGACTGGTTGGTCTCGAGGCAATATGCCGGTCTCTAGACAGAGAGGTTGTGGGTTCAAATCCCGGCTGCACCAGTTGGGAATTTTTTAATTATTTCTCTTTGCGGCAACCACGGCTGATATCAGCCGCGAGGCCCGGCTTGAAACGTGAGTTACTTATCGGCGTAAAAGAGTACCTCCGGTGTCGGAGTTATCTGCCTGTGCGGCGAGGGATCTCTGTGTACACGGCTGCCAAGAAAAACGGATTAATGTATTTCAGACATATTTAGTTTTTCATTACTTAAACACTTGCTGTGATCTTCATACAGTAACTTTGTAAATCACTTCTCTATGTCATTCTTGTGCTTTGATCTTTCCTTTTGTCACAACGTTTTTTTTTAGCAGGGTCTAAAGAATGACTTTATTTTTCTTTTTAGATTTCACCCGTTAATTGGACGTAGATTGCGTTGCATCGCTAGTTTACAGCATAGCCGAGTTATCTGCGCCTTTAGGACCGACACATCCGTCTTCGACATGGATGGGTAAATTTTCTTATCAATTGATGACAGGAGAGCGGCCATTTTAGCTTGCCTTTTTCTACTTTAAACTGTCAATGGTTCTTTAACATGCGCAACCCCCTGTCGCGCCAAGGAACCAGTTTCATTGCAGTTAGGAATTTCCCGTATCCGCTCCACTATTTGTCACAGCGTTTCTCAGAATGCATCGGTAAATCCTGTTCTCAAAGTCGCTCTGCGCTCATTATTTTGTTTTGGCATCTGCTGCTGTTATGTTTCCTAGAGTTTTTAATATTCTTTCAATCCATTTTTGTGTGGTCGACCCTTGAGTCTAGTGTTCTCGCAAGGTTTATTGAAGGCTTGTTGTATTGTGTTTTGGTCTTTCTGTCTCATCACGAGGCTAAATTATTTTATCTGTTGTTTCTTTATGTATAATATGCCAGGAATTACTCCTAACTTTTTCCTCAGTTCTTCATTTCTGATCTTATCTCTCAGACTATTTCCTTTCATTCGTCTAACATATTTCATCTCAGTAGTGGTTATTTTTCGTATTTTTTTTGCATCTAGGGTCCAGGTCTAGAATTGGAAGCACAACGTTGGGATGAAGATTGTATTGTACAATGCCCGTTTTACCTCTAGATTTATTTCCTTGTTGGACAATAGTGGTGTTAGCTGTTCGATGATTTGACAAACTTTGCTGCAACTTGAGTCTCTTTCTTCTGTTTATGAATTTTCGTTTGTCACTAGTGTTGAATCTGATTTTGTTTTAAGAGACTTACGTGACTGTGGTCTTCTTGATGCATATTTTTCATTGTTTATTGTAATTGATTTCCTTTTTCTGACGTTTGCATTGTTCTAGATCAACATTAAGCTCCTTAAACATAATATAGACGTCTTCTCCAAGCAACGTGATGTTTGTGTGTCATCTTCTATACGATTAATATATATTGGACTCCCATTCAATTTGACTATGTCATGTTATGTTAGGGAGCCGCGATAGCTCAGTGGCTAGTGAACTGGACAACAAAGGACAAGAGGTAGGTGTCGATCCCAACCGACTGCTTCCTGGTTTACTCAGCCTTAAATGGGTACCGGATTTTTTTGGGGGAAAGTAAAGTTTTGATATTGATTATCTTTCCATTAATGTTTAGGCCTAGCATATGTGTGATGTTTACTGATTTACTCATTGGATAGATTAAACAAGCTTGGTGATAGGATGCATGCATCCTTGCCTTACTCCTCTTTTTATATCAATAGGTGTAGAGTTCTCTTTGTTATATTTTATTATTATTGTTTGCTCCCAGTATAGATTACATATTAGTCGTATTTTAGTGTTATCTAGATGTATCTCTTTTAGACAGTCTATAAGTTGTTTATGGTGTATTCTATCAAAAGCTTAAGTGTTGTCTATGAAGCAGGCATATATTGTTTTGTTTACCTGTATGTACTTTTCCATTATTATGCGCATGCAGAATATGACTTCTTTTATCCCACTATTTTTCCTAAATCCAAATTGTTTGTTCTTCTAATTTAATATTGATTTTATTTTGAATCCATCCTTGTATATCTTTTAGCAAGATTTTTGTTACTTCGCTCATTAAGCTTATTGTTCTAAAATGTCTGCATTTATCTGCACAATTCTTTTCGGGCAATGCAATGAAAGTTAATGTTTCCTTGTTCATTCGTGATGTATCCAGAATGATAGTTGTCGTTTCATATGGCTGTGATCACTTCAATGCCAAAATCGTCTCGTGCCTTTATCATTCTATTTCGATCTATGTTGTCTTGTCCTGCTGCTTTTCTCTTTATCATTTTTTGTCTGCCGTCCATCATTAAGTTGATGTTCTGTTTCTCTTTTACGATATTCATGACTTCCGTTTTCTTGATGTTGATTTTAATAATATATAGAATATTTTCGTGCGGTTAAGTTGTTTTGTGTGTTCTTGAAGTTTTTTTTTCCTCCCCATGTATTTGTGCCTGATCGTCTGTAAATAGAATCTCTCCTCTGTCTACGATGGGTTGACTAACTGACATATGTGGTCCTTGTAGGTAATGAACAATATGGGAGATAATACGCACACCTGTCTTACAATGTTATGATAATTTAGAGCAATAATTGAAGGAGCTATTTTAGGTATCGTAAATTAAAGTAGTCTTTATGTAGGTAACTATGAGGTACAAGTAAAGTAAAGGTTCCCTCCCCTGCCTTGCTAGGCGTATGGGGAATATGGTGATTGTGACCATATTTTTCTATAACCACTGCACAGTTTTGGTAGATGTGGTCAGTATCACGCCAGACCGCCTTTACTTCCCAGAAAAATGTCAGAGATCAGGTAAATGGTCAACCTAAAAGTTCGGTCCCATGCCCTGGCCTCCTCAAGCTTCGAACTCACCTTCCTCCGCTTCTTCTTACAAACCATTCGTTGTTTTTTCTTGTATCTTAAACTCAATGTTTCCCACTATATTGTTTGTACTCAGTTCTTCTTGTTCTCACAATATATTTTAGTTGTTCCCCTTTCATGGCTGACCACAGATGTTAATTGTTTCATCCGAATGTTGAAAGGAAATTTTCATATTTTACGCGGGTCTCTACTGAAACCAAAAAGGGACATAATCGTAAATTAAACAATCTGAAGTCTTGGAATCATTAAGGCTGGACTTTACCTCCCCTACATGTTGATGTCATTTTCTTTCCGGAGTAGGTTGGACGAGCTTACATTAGACGCCCGGATCTCCGGTTATTTTAGATATTGACGAGTCCACTCTCGCGTCAAGGGGTGTCGAAGACCTCAATACTGAGCATAAAGCGGGCACTTTATGTTTTGGCACAATCCAAATAAGCCGCATAAAGGCCACAAACATGGGCATATTTAAATACAAGAATAAACACTTTCAACTCCTAGTGTTAAAGCAATACTGTTGTATGGCTGTGAAACATTCATTCATTAATTCATTTATTTTCATCTCGGGCCACAGACCTCCACTAGGGTGGAAGCAATAGTTCTGCACGATTGACGATCTGCAGCTAGGTCTTGCTTGTTTATTTGTCCTGGTCTCTGGTGGAAAAATAATGGTTCGTTAGCTGCAAGTCTGGGACACTCCATTTTCGATTATTTTGTTTTGGATGTTTCTGGACACCCTATTTTCGATTATTTTGTTTTGGATGTTTCTAGGACACCCTAGTTTCGATTATTTTGTTTTGGATGTTTCTGGGACACACCATTTTTGATTACTTTGTTTTGGATGTTTCTGGGACGCCCCATTTTCGATTATTTTGTTTTGGATGTTTCTGGGACACACCATTTCCGATTATTTTGTTTTGGATGTTTCTGGGACACCGAAGTTTCGATTATTTTGTTTTGGATGTTTCTGGGACACACCATTTTCGATCATTTTGTTTTGGATGTTTCTAGGACACCCCATTTTCGACTATTTTGTTTTTGATGTTTCTGGGACACACCATTTTCAATTATTTTGTTTTGGATGTTTCATTACTAGTTAGCTATGTAGTATGAGTTTTATTTACTTACATATCTGTGTGTGCGTGTTGTTTGTTTGTTCCTGCTGAAGACCTATTGAACCGAAACGTCGTTCAAATCTGTGTCGTCTATCAATCACGTAAAGCTTTTACCATAACATTTTTTCTATTTTTTTTTTTCAATTCTCTCTCACATTTAGCTTTACTGCAGCTTCGCATTTTTATGCATTTCTTTGCCGTAACCCCTTGATCCTTAGTCCCATTTTGTAGCCTACCTTAGTTATTGTTCTGCGTATCGATTCTCTTAGTCTGCCTTGTTTTCTTTTACCAGATAGTTTCCACATGAATGCCTGATGGGGAAGTCTTTCTTCATTCATTATCAGCACATGGCCGATGTATTTCAAGCGCCTTCTTCTTCTAAAGCTCGGAGCGTATTCTTGTTTTGTTTCGTCTCTTACCTGTTCATTTGAAATGTATTCTTTCCCCAACATGCATAACCACACAAATCGCAGTCACGAAAATACAGACTTTTATTAATGGATGTTTGCCTAGAATAACAAAAATGAAATTATATATATATATATATATATATATATTTTAAGAGCCCCGTCATGCCACGTGGCGTATAAGTAAGGTAACCAGACGTCCTGATTTTTCCGGGACAGTCTCGATTTGTTACTATTTTATCAACCTTTGTCCCGGATTTGTTACAGTCCCGAATTTGTCCCGACTTTTTAGCTTTTGTCCCTGATTTGTTAAAATAACATAGGGACACAAACGTTTACCAATTTTGCCAATATGGTAAACGTCTTTTCGACTTAAAAATAGACATTATTCCGTTGTTGTGTAGAAAATGTTTAAAAAGTTGAACTGGCTGTTCATTTGGCGAAACAATAACAGTAAAATGCGCTCCAAGTTTTAAATCTTCCATACTGAAACTGAAACTCAATACGATTATTTCAATAACTCCTGGTCACGTTTTGTAAGCCTATGTTGTTAAGTGTTTTAATTAGTTTTAAAATATAAGTATTACTCACATGAAAAAGACGTAAGATATTTCACTTTATTGATGGAAAATTTAAGTCAAATTAATCCGTCCTGGATTAGGGTTTCAAAAAAATATGGTCACCTTTGGTTATGGAAGGCCCCGGTATCACTGCAAACGAATTAAAATCCATAATTGCTCAACCGCCCGTACCAGTGGAATCATCCGAATTACTAACTCCTCTCCCAAACAAAGAAAGGTAGCTGTAGTCCGTATCATAGTAGTTTCAGCACACGCCAAAAGACATAAGGCGAAACCGCACAGAAAGTGAACACAGTTGACTGTTCCCTATCATACGATATCATCATTCATCGTAACCAATTGAAATACCGAAACAATGGTCACCTTCTGTATAAGAAATATGTCGTTACTGCCCATACTTGTATCACACCTTCATAACGTTATTTTCTGCATGATGTGGTCACTTTGACGCCACTGCTGTTTTGCTTTCCCAGAAACAAATCGCCAGTACCTATTTATGGCTGGGTGAACCTGGAAGCTGTTAATCATGATAGAAACCGATTTCTTGTCTTAGTTAAAAAAAAAAGTAAAGTACCCCCCGTCACGTCAAGTGGCGTATAGGCAATAAGGTATTCCTCTTCTTCTACCTTTTTAGCTCCCAGTGGAGCATAGGTCTTCAACAAACACTTTCTAAGTCGTTCTGTTTTTTGCCATTCTTTTAAGATCATTCCATGTCTTCCCCATCATCTTCATCTCTGCTTCTATCTGTCTTCTCCAACAATTCCTTGGTCTTCCTATTTGTCTTTTCCCCTGGGGATTCCAAAAAGGGCCTGTTGTGTAATACTCTCAGTTGGCTTCCGTAGTGTGTGTCCTATCCAGCGCCATCGTCTTCGCTGTATCTCTTTATCCACTGGTGTTTGATTGGTAAATTTCCGTAATTCTATGTTAGTGATTGTGTCCTGCCATTTCCATCCTTTTATCCTGCGTAAACATCCATTAATGAAAGTGCAATATGGTATTAGTGACTATGAATTTTACAGACCTTCGGCACATAATTTTTGGAGTAATGTGGTCGGTATTACGCCCGTGCTGCTTTACTTTCCCAGAAAAAAATCCCGTACCCATTAAAGGCTGGGTGAACCGGAAGCCGTCGATTGGGATCGAACCCTACCTCTTATCCTTTGTAGTCCAGTTCACTAACCACTGAGCTATCGCGGCTCCCTCTAAATCTCATCATGGTATTTGATAATTTGGCCTATTATTTGTGTTTCTTCTTATTCTCTCCTTACGTATATTCTTTTCAACAATGAACAAAGATGTAATTTGATGTCTATTGTTCTTCTGTAGATCTCTGCTGCTATGTTACCTGGTGTTTCTAATATTCCGTCAATCCATCTTTCTCGTGGTCGGTCCTTGGTTTCCGGAATTCTTGCAAAAGTTTATTAAATGCTCGTTGTATATTGTTTTGATCATTTTGTTTTTACACGTGACCAAACCATTTTTACTCATGCTATATATTAAATTTAACACATTTATAGTTGTAACAATCTTTTAATACCTTATAGTTTCCAAACACCAATCTTTCAACACCATCACAGTTTTCATACAACAATCTCTTAACACTTTATAGTTACCACACAACGATCTCTTAACACTTTATAGTTACTACACAACGATCTCTTAACACTTTATAGTTACTATACAACGATTTCTTAACACTTTATAGTTACCACACAACAATCTCTTAACACTTTATAGTTTCCATACAACGATCTCTTAACACTTTATAGTTTCCATACAACGATCTCTTAACACTTTATAGTTTCCATACAACGATCTCTTAACACTTTATAGTTTTCGAAACAACATTATACCTTTATGCCAATCCTCATAATGCAATCTCAATTTATGTGGATAATTTTCATTCTACAATCACATTGTACCTCTACAATCCTCATTCAATAAAGGTCAAGGTCAAGTACGAGACTTGAACCGGCGTCTTAGCACGCGAGTCTCCACCCATATGTGCTCGGCCGTCTATCCAGAAATGTACGGAGATTTATTGCATCGTGAGTTTCGATGCTTGAGGCGACATTCCTCACCTTCCCAGGGTAAAACCCTGGTACCCATTTCTGCCAACGGCTAGGTCGACCGTAGGGGTATTTTTTTTCTAACCACGAGTACAACTCACACTGCTCCCAGCGAGAATCGAACACGGGTTGTCCGAACATCGGTAGTCCAGTCGGGTGGTTTTCCCAACTCGGCTACCGAGGCCCCCTCCTCATTAAATGCCCACCTATGGGTCGTCCATTCATACAATTTCCCTCTGTAGATCCACTAAAGGTTACTCCGGACATATTGTTCCAGTTTGTGGTCCACAGATCGATAACCTGAACGACAAGCCTCAAACTCACTTTTTCGTTCGTTCCATGCCCTACTTCTCTCCTATCACGGTCTAACTCCAGGTCACACTTTGGCGCGCATTCGAGCAAATATTTTAGTCATACACTGCGACATCAATGAACGCAATGGAGCATCTCGTCGCAATGTTTGCTTTCTTACACTACCAAAATTCCGCTAATTGAGTCATGCACACATGCCATATTTTAAATAACTCACACTTCAAGCACAAAACCGTTTTATGACGCCCAGTAAATGTGGAAGTTATGTAGGCACAAGAACTCACAGACCAAATAGTAAGCTAAAAGAACAAACAAAACAGCATTGTGAAAAGGAATATAGAATTGTGTGATTTGAATACGATATTTGCAGCAGCTTGAGAACAGAACGGTAAGTTTTGAGTTTTTTTTCAAATATTTTGTTTCGGTTGTAGAATGATATATGGAGCGTGTTTTTGGATATATAGACTTTGAAATTGAATGTCTTTGTTTAACATGATATGTACGCTAGCCTTATCACAGCCCACTTTACGTTATTTTCTAGCACAAGTCAGACGATGTAGTGGGTTCATGTTCATATCCTTCTTACTTCTCCTAGCAACGAACCAACACCGTAGTTTATGCCTGATATCCTTCTTACTTCTCCTAACAACGAACCAACACCGTAGTTTATGCCTGATATCCTTCTTACTTCTCCTAGCAACGAACCAACACCGTAGTTTATGCCTGATATCCTTCTTACTTCTCCTAGCAACGAACCAACACCGTAGTTTATGCCTGATATCCTTCTTACTTCTCCTAGCAATGAACCAACAAGGCAGTTTATGCCTGATATCCTTCTTACTTCTCCTAGCAACGAACCAACACCGTAGTTTATGCCTGATATCCTTCTTACTTCTCCTAACAACGAACCAACACCGTAGTTTATGCCTAATATCCTTCTTACTTCTCCTAGCAACGAACCAACACCGTAGTTTATGCCTGATATCCTTCTTACTTCTCCTAGCAACGAACCAACACCGTAGTTTATGCCTGATATCCTTCTTACTTCTCCTAGCAACGAACCAACAAGGCAGTTTGTGCATGATATCCTTCTTACTTCTCCTAGCAACGAACCAACAAGGCAGTTTATGCCTGATATCCTTCTTACTTCTCCTAGCAACGAACCAACACCGTAGTTTATGCCTGATATCCTTCTTACTTCTCCTAGCAACGAACCAACAAGGCAGTTTGTGCCTGATATCCTTCTCAGTGTCTGGGATGTGAAAAACAAAATGGACCACATCCCGTCGTTGACAGTATCGCTAGCCTCGTTTTCGTTAAGCCACCAAATTTTCCAACGGAAGTTATAGCAGTTTTGAAGTTTTCTTTACATGAATCATTATCTACATCAGGACAAATTAATGCCTCACGATCAAAGAAAACAAGCAATATAAATCTTAGAGTTTTCTTTCAAAAACACGTTTCATTTAAATTACCACCTCATTTGGTCTAAATCAAGTTCTGTATACTTGACGTAGATCCATAATTACATGGTTGTTAGAGGCCGCCTGTTTTGTAATTCCGTGAACAATTTCTAATCTTAACTCGTAATCAGAGAATTTGTTTTCTTGACAACTTTCTTATTTATATTCAAGTATTTATCAGGTCGTATTATCACTATTATATCTCAATACGCTAAAAATACATACACGTCTGTTTATAATTATCTAAGTGTCATTCATTATTGTTGACAATGGTTCGCAGTTATGTATATTAGTACTGATACTACACTTACAATTTTTCATGAGCTTTTTCTATTATTCAATCAAACAAGTGGATCAATATTAAAGCAGGTAAATTAATTTAAATATTTGGCAACATTGTTAACGTCAGACGGAAGATGTACAAAAGAGGTGAGATGCAGAATGGCTCAGGAAAAAGTAGCTTTCCAACAAATGAGGAAGATACTATGCAACCCATTTTTGACAATCAAAACAAGAAAAATAATTCTTAAATGTTATGTAGAGTCAGTCTTAACATATGGATGTGAATCATAGACAATAGGACAACAAACAAGAAAATCACTGGAGACTGTAGAAATGTGGTTTGACAGAAGAATGTTGAGAATACCATGGACAGCTAAGAAGAGCAATGAAAACGTTCTGAAAGGGGCCAAAGTAAAAGGAGAGCTAATTTCCAATATTAGGAAGAAACAATCATCATTTTTTGGCCATGTAATGAGAAGAGAACAGCTGGAATATATTGTAACAACTGGATAAATTGAGGAACAAAGAGATAGAGGAAAGCAAAGAGAAAAAATACCAGATAACTTAAGAGAATGGCTTGGCAGAAGGTCAACAACAGAAATAATAAATAACTGTCGAGATCGAAAATTGTGGAGAGACATGATCACCAACGCCAGCAGGCCCGGTACGTGATGCTGATGATTATACAGTCATGGTTGCGTATATTCTCTCTTTGCGACTTTCGTCTGCACACAACTTACATCAGTACGGTGTTAAGAATATCAGTTCCTGAAGATTTGTGGCAGTGCAGTGTTATAGAGACCTGCTATTTTTGATTGTCACTGGTTCCCAATCGAACGTGCAGTGTTATAGAGAGCGTTCTTCTACTTCTTCTTCCTCTTTCTTCTTTCTTCTTCTTCTTTCTTCTTCTTTCTTCCTCTTTCTTCTTCTTTCTTCTGTCTTCTTCTTTATTCTTCTTTCTTCTTCTTCTTTCTTCTTCTTCTTTCTTCTTCTTCTCCCTCTTTCCTACATCATTTACTTTTCGCCGTCGAGGTAGATATAATATTCTATCTTTGCTCTTCTGTTTACCTCTGCCGCTGTTATGCTTCCTAGTTATTCTAATATTCCATCTATCCATCTTTTTTTATAGTCTTATTATGTCTGGTGTTCATTTTTTTTCTTTCTTTTAATTTTTTTTTAAAACA
The DNA here is from genome assembly GCA_032433765.1 of Megaustenia siamemsis. NCBI lineage: Eukaryota > Metazoa > Mollusca > Gastropoda > Stylommatophora > Ariophantidae > Megaustenia > Megaustenia siamemsis. Next base: position 18,583,041 of record JAVIAB010000041.1, read on the forward strand.
TGGCTCAATTGGCTTATTGTTCTAAAATCACTGATTTCAACCGTATATATATATATATATATATATATATATATAATCTGAACCAACTGAGAGTATTACACAACAGGCCCTTTTTTGGAATCCTCAGGGGAAAAGAAAAAGAGGAAGACCAAGGAATTCTTGGAGAAGACAGATAGAAGCAGAGATGAAGATGATGGGGAAGACAAGGAATGATCTTAAAAGAATGGCAAAAAAAAAACAGAACGACTTGGAAGGTGTTTGTTGAGGACCTATGCTCCATTGGGAGCTAAGAAGGTAGAAGAAGATATATATATATCCATCCATATGTTGAAATATAATTATAACAACAAGAAAACCAAACATAAAATACTCACCTCAAAATTTATTAGCAACACTTACGTAAGCATGTGAAAGCTGGAAAACAACAAAGGAGATTGAGAGAAAACTGAACGATTTTGAAGACACATGCCTAAGCAGAACACAAGGTGTACAATGGAATGAATTCAAGCCTAATAAAGTAATAAGAGAAATGGTTATGCAACCAGTGATCTCCTCTACAATTAGGGAAAGAAGATGGACATGTCGGACATGTGTGGAGAAGAGACTAGAGAATTACAAAACAGGCTCTTCTATTGGAAACAGCAGGATACAGAAAAAGAGGAAGACCTTCAGAGACACTAAAATTAACACTTATAAGAGAAGCAACGTTGACAGGCATACACTTATTAGATAAAATCGAACATCCGGTCTTTTTATGTGTTTCTGTAAACCTGTACATCCACAAAGTTATCTGTTCATTTATCCAGTCATTCATATATCATACATTTATCCATATGCATATCCATTAACCCGAATATCCACCTTTACATCCATCCACTCATTCGTCCATCCGTCAACAGTAACAAGTTATACTTTATACTTCCAGAACTAAAACGGCTCAAATATGTATCCTTTCTTCTTCCTGACAGTTATCATGATGGTTATCGTTGCCGGTAAGAATTATCATTACGAAGAAAGTTATATTTGTCACCGCTTTAAAGTTATATTATTATTATTATCACTGTTACGTGATTATATCTCTAAAATAAAGAACAATTTTGTTGCTAGAGAAATATGTGTCACGTTTGTGACGTGATAAAACATAGAACAATAGACAGAGATTGGGGACAGAAAAGTAACATTTTATTAAACAAAATATCTAGAGTGTTTGTCATAGATAGATAGATAGATAGATAGATAGATAGATAGATAGATAGATAGATAGATAGATAGATAGATAGATAGATAGATAGATAGATAGATAGATAGATAGATAGATAGATAGATAGGTCTGTAGGTTGGTAGCTGGGTAGATAGATAGATAGATATATAGATAGATAGATAGATAGATAGATAGATAGATAGATAGATAGATAGATAGATAGATAGATAGATAGATAGATAGATAGATAGATAGATAGATAGATAGATAGATCATCATGTACCATACCGGTTGGCGTAGACGATCATGTCCTTCCACAATCTTCTATCTACAGTGCATCGTATCAGTTCTGTTGTTGACTGTTTTCATTGCCATGACGCCAAGCTATCCAGTATTTTCTCCCTTTGTCGTCCGCGATCTCTCTTTCCCTTTATTTTGCCAGTTGTAACCAAGTATTCTAACATTCCGCTTCTCAAGACGTGCCCGAAAATTGCTGATTGTTTCTTTCTGATGTATTTTAGGAGCTGCCTTTTTGTGTTGGCCTCTTTGATAATTTCCTCATTGGTCTTTTTAGCTGTCCAGGGAACCTTCAACATTCTTCTGAGAAATTCCATCTCTGTGGCCTCTAATCGTCTTTTCAGAATAGATAGATAGATAGATAGATAGATAGATAGATAGATAGATAGATAGATAGATAGATAGATAGATAGATAGATAGATAGATAGATAGATAGGTCTGTATGTAGGTAGGTAGGTAGATAGATAGATAGATAGATAGATAGATAGATAGATAGATAGATAGATAGATAGATAGATAGATAGATAGATAGATAGATAGATAGATAGATGGATGGACGGATGGATGGATGGACGGATAGACAGATAGACAGATAGACAGATAGATAGATAGATAGATAGATAGATAGATAGATAGATAGATAGATAGATAGATAGATAGATAGATAGATAGATAGATAGATAGATAGATAGATAGATAGATAGATAGATAGATAGATAGATAGATAGATAGATAGATAGATAGATAAAAAGAGATGTTTATTAGTGAATTATTTGTTTAGTTAATTAGTTTTTTGTTTTGTTATTAAGTAATTTAGGTAATTAGTTGGTTGATTTGTTGGAAAGTTATTTAGTTAATTAGTTAGTTATTTGTTTTGTTAGAAAATTATTTAGTTAATTAGTTAGTTAATTGTTCCGTTAGTAAGCTATTTAGTTAGTTCGTTAATTGTTTTGTTTGTAAGCTATTTAGTTAGTTAGTTAATTGTTTTGTTTGTAAGCTATTTAGTTATTTAATTAATTATTTTGTTTGTAAGCTATTTAGTTAATTAGTTTATTAGTTAGTTAATTGTAGTGTTTGTAATCTATTTAGTTAATTAGTTCGTTAATTGTTTGGTTAATAAGCTATTTTGTGAATTAGTTAGTTCACTGTTTCGTTAGTAATTATTTAGCTAACTAGTCAGTTAATTGTTTTGTATATAAGCTATTTAGTTAATTAGTTAGTTATTTGTTACGTTAGTAAGTTATTTATTTAATTAGATTTTTCGTTAATTATTAGATACTCTCGGGGGAAAGCCATAGGGCAGAAATCAGAACTCTCCATGACTGACAATTTACTGACCGGTCCTGTCTTGTTCTTTAACCCATAGTTCTGTGCCCTCTTTTGTTCTTCTTTTAGTTTACGTTTAACTTTTGATAACTTTGTTGTTATTTTGCCTCCGTTAAACGTCGCGTTACTTAATGTTTTCTGCCACAGTGTTGTATCTTAATGAGTTTTGTTTCTCATTCTGTTGATGGTTGTGTATCTTAATGAATTTTGTTTCTCATTCTGTTGATGGTTGTGTATCTTAATGAGTTTTGTTTCTCATTCTGTTGATGGATGTGTATCTTAATGAGTTTTGTTTCTCATTCTGTTGATGGTTGTGTATCTTAATAAATTTTGTTTCTCATTCTGTTGATGGTTGTGTATCTTAATAAATTTTGTTTCTCATTCTGTTGATGGTTGTGTATCTTAATAAATTTTGTTTCTCATTCTGTTGATGGTTGTGTATCTTAATGAGCGTTGTTTCTCATTCTGTTGATGTTTGTGTATCTTAATGAGTTTTGTTTCTCATTCTGTTGATGGTTGTGTATCTTAATGAATTTTGTTTCTCATTCTGTTGATGGTTGTGTATCTTAATGAGTTTTGTTTCTCATTCTGTTGATGGTTGTGTATCTTAATGAGTTTTGTTTCTCATTCTGTTGATGGTTGTGTATCTTAATGAGTTTTGTTTCTCATTCTGTTGATGGTTGTGTATCTTAATGAGTTTTGTTTCTCATTCTGTTGATGGTTGTGTATCTTAATGAGTTTTGTTTCTCATTCTGTTGATGGTTGTGTATCTTAATGAGTTTTGTTTCTCATTCTGTTGATGGTTGTGTATCGGCATCACTGCAAACGAATTAAAATCCATAATTTCTCAAGCGCCCGTGCCAGTGGTATCATCCGAATTACTAACACATTTTCCAAGCAAAGAAAGGTAACTGTAGTCCCCATCGTTGCAGTCTCAGCACACGCCAAAAGACATAAGGCGAAACCGCGCAGAAAGTGAACACAGCCAACTGTTCCCTGTCATACGATATCATCATTCATCGTAAACAAGCGGGATATTGAAACATGATCAAAACGGATGACACACTCAGCTCACGGTGTGCACAGAGCACTTAACTCAGTAGCTCGTGTATCTTAATGAAATTTGTTTCTCATTCTGTTGATTTCTTTTGTTGCTGTCCATATGCAATCTGTTGTGATATTGATATAATTGTTAATTGATTTCTACCCTGCCAGTGTATCAACTCTTTTATTTCCGGGCTGTTCTGCTTACAATTCATAGCTGTGTTATATCTATTTTTTTTTTATTGAAGCAGAATGATATCCATTAGTTGTTCTTCATTGAAAACAATTATCGGGAATAATAATAGTAATCATCATCATCAAGTACCGGGCCTACCGTCGTAGGTGATCATGTATCTCCACAACTTTCGATCTCGACAGCTATTTATCATTTCTGTTGTTGACCGTCTGCCAAGCCATTCTTTTAAGCTGTCTGATATTTTTTCTCTTTGCTTCCCTCTATCTCTTCGTCCCTCAATTTTTCCAGTTGTTACAATATATTCCAGTTGTTCTCTTCTCATTACATGGCCAAAAAATGATGATTGTCTCTTCCTAATATTGGAAATTAGTTCTCTTTTTGCTTTGACCTCTTTCAGAACTTTTTCATTACTCTTCTTATCTGTCCATGGTACTCTCAACATTCTTCTGTAAAATCACATTTCTACAGATTACAGTGATTTTCTTGCCTGTTGTCCTATTGCCCATGATTCCCATCCATATGTTAAGACTAGCTCTATATAACATTTAAGAACTATTTTTCTAGCTTCTATTGTCATAAATGGATTGCATAGTATCTTCCTCATTTTTTGGAAAGCTGCTTAATAATAGTAATAATAATAATGTGGTTGCTGTTGTTGCGTTCTCCAGCTTTCAACTCTGACGAAGTGCCTAGAGACTTGGAACTGAATTTTGCGTGTTAATCCATTTTTTCCTGGCAGCCGTGTTCACAGGGGTCCCTCGCCGCACAGGCAGATAACTTCGACTTTGGAGGTACTCATGTTTTTTTTCCGTCGATGAGTAACTGACGTTTCAAGCCGGGCCTCGCTGCTGAGACCAGGGGTAGTTGCCGCAGAGAGAAATCATAATTAAAGATAAAAAAAAAATAGTAATAGAAGAAGAAGTATAAAAAATAATAAGAAGAGGAAGAAAGAAAGAAAAGTTATTTTACTTCCATTTTATAAAAACAAAAATTTGTCAGTGCTGGTAATTTAGTTTGTTCTCAATTTCAGATAATATTTTTCTTCTTTTTTCGTCTTCTTCGTCTTCTTCCTTTTCTACTTCTCCTTCTTCTTCTTCCTCTTTTTTCTTCTTTTGCTTCTATTTCCTCGTCTTCGGCTTCTTCTTTTTTCATTTTCTTCTTCATCTTTTGTTCTTTTTTCTACTTCTTCTTCTACTTTTTTCTTCTCTACTTCTCCTTCTTCTTCTACTTCTCCTTCTTCTTCTTCTTTTCTTTTTTCTTCTTTTCTTCTATTTCCTCGTCTTCGTCTTCTACTTTTTTAATTTTCTTCTTCAGCTTTTGTTCTTTTTCTACTTCTTCTTCTACTTTTTTTCTTCTTTGTCATCTTCGTCTTCTTCTTCTACCTCTCCTTCTTCTTCTCCTTCTCCTACTTCTTCTTCTTCTTTTTTCTTCTATTTCCTAGTCTTCGTCTTCTTGTTTTTTTCTTTCTCTTCTTCATTTTTCTTCTTTTCTTTTTCTACTTCTTTTTGCTTCTTTTTTCTTCTTTGCCTTCCTCTTCTTCTTCTATTTCCTCGTCTTAGTCCACGTCGTCCTCTTCTTCTTGTTTTCTTGTTCTTCTACTTGTTCTCCTTGTTTTTTCTTCTTGTTCCTCTTGATCTTCTTGTGCTTCTTGTTCTTCTTCGTCTTCGTCTTCATCTTCTTCGTCTTCTTCTTCTTCTTATTATTATTCTATTTCCTCATCTTCGTCTTCTTCTTCGTCTTCTTCTTCGTCTTCTTCTTCTTATTCATCTCCTTCATCTTCTTGTTGATCTTCGTTGGCTTTGTCGTCTACTTCTTCTTGTACTTTTTCGTCTTCGTTTTCTATTTCGTCTTCTTGTTTACGTCTTCTTTTTTTTATTTTCTAAGTCTTTTTTATACTTCTTTTCTTCATCTTCCTTTTTTCTTCTTTGTCTTCTACTTCGTCGTCGTTTTCTGTTTCTTCTTCTTCTCCTTCTTCTTCCTCTTTTATTTCTTTTCTTCCTCCTCTTCTTCTTCGTCTTTCTCTTCCTCTTCGTCCTCTTTTATTTTTTATTCTTCTTCTTCTTCGTCTTTTTTCTTTTCTTCTCCTTCTTCCTCTGCTTCTTCTTATTCTTCTTCATCTTCGTCTTCTTCATCTTCTTCCTCGTCGTCTTCTTTTATTTCTTTTTCTTTCTTCTTCATCCTCTTTTACCTCTTTTCTTATTCTTCTTCCTCTTCTTCTTGGTCTTCTTTTTGCTTCTTCTTCGTCTTTTCTTTCTTTCTCTTCATCTTCGTCTTCATCATCTTTTCTTCTTTTCTTCGTCGTCTTCTTTTTTTTCTTCCTCTTCGTCTTCTTTTATTTCGTTTTCTTCTTCGTCTTTTTCTGTTACTTCTTCTTCGTCTTTTTTTACTTCTTTTCTTCATCTGCCTCTTCGTCTTCTTTTATTTATTGTTGTTATTGTTCTCCTACATCTTCTTTTTGCTTGTTTTTCCTCCTCTTCCTCTTTTTTATTCTTTTCTTCTTCGGTTTTTTTATTTCTTTTTTCTTCTTCGTCTTTTTACTTTTTCTCCCTCTTCATCTTTGTAACTCTTTTACCTCTTCCTCATCTTCTTCATCTTCTTTTATTTCTTTTCTTCTTCCTCTTTCTCTTCGTCTGCTTTTATTTCTTTTCTTCTTCTTCTTTCTCTTCGTCTGCTTTTATTTCTTTTCCTTCTTCTTCGTCTTTTAAACTTTTTTTTCTTCTTTGTCTTCTTCAGCTTCGTCTTCTTTTCTTCTTCTTTCACTTGATATTTTTAAAATTTCTTTTACTTCTTCTTCTTCGTTTCTTTTACTTCTTCGTCTTTGCTTTCTTCATCTTCTCGTCTTCGTTTTTCTTTTACGTCTTCTTTTACTTCTTCTTCTTATTTTTCAACTTCTTCCTCTTCTCCTTCTTCTTCGACTTTTTCTTCTTCTATATTTTTGTCTTCTTCTTCGCCATCGTCTTTGTTCTTTTTTTTCTGCTTGGTCTTCCTAATCTTCTTTTCTTCTTCGTCGTCGTCTACTTCTTCATCTTCATCTTCATCGTTGTCTACTTCTTCATCTTCGTCGTCGTCTTCCTCTTCTTCGTTGTCGTCATCGTCTTCTCCTCCCCCTTCTTCTTCTTTCAACGTTCACAACTTGTGATCATGCAAACTTAACTCTTTGTCCTATTTCATAATGGAGTAGTAAGAACAACATCATGACACACGTTGATCTGTTCGCACAATCACTACTCATATATTCTGTTTCACTAATTTATGAATACATTTGTCTTTTCATTTCTCCTGCGAGGACTTGGATTTATTCATTCAACTAGCGCTGATCAGGTCAATGGTAAGTAGAACATTGAGTTATTTGCGGGTCATCATCATTGTACTCCGAACATAAGTAGAACATTGAGTTATTGAGTTATTTTCGGGTCATCATCATTGTACTCCGAACATAAGTAGAACATTGAGTTATTGAGTTATTTTCGGGTCATCATCATTGTACTCCGAACATAAGTAGAACATTGAGTTATTGAGTTATTTTCGGGTCATCATCATTGTACTCCGAACATAAGTAGAACATTGAGTTATTGAGTTATTTTCGGGTTATCATCATTGCATTCCGAACATAAGTAGAACATTGAGTTATTGAGTTATTTGCGGGTCATCATCATTGCATTCTGAACATAAGTAGAACATTGAGTTATTGAGTTATTTGCGGGTCATCATCATTGTACTTCGAACATAAGTAGAACATTGAGTTATTGAGTTATTTGCGGGTCATCATCATTGTACTCCGAACATAAGTAGAACATTGAGTTATTGAGTTATTTGCGGGTCATCATCATTGTATTCCGAACATAAGTAGAACATTGAGTTATTGAGTTATTTGCGGGTCATCATCATTGTACTCCGAACATAAGTAGAACATTGAGTTATTGAGTTATTTGCGGGTCATCATCATTGTACTTCGAACATAAGTAGAACATTGAGTTATTGAGTTATTTGCGGGTCATCATCATTGTACTCCGAACATAAGTAGAACATTGAGTTATTTGCGGGTCATCATCATTGTACTCCGAACATAAGTAGAACATTGAGTTATTGAGTTATTTGCGGGTTATCATCATTGCATTCCGAACATAAGTAGAACATTGAGTTATTGAGTTATTTGCGGGTCATCATCATTGCATTCCGAACATAAGTAGAACATTGAGTTATTGAGTTATTTGCGGGTCATCATCATTGTACTCCGAACATAAGTAGAACATGTTCTGTGTAAACAACTTTATAGCATTTCTTTGTATTCATATTTAAGTGTTTCTTTTTTTAGAACGTCGACAGAGCTTTGATAAATAAAATGATCTCGTAAACAAATTACATTCCGTCATTCGCCAGTTCTCACAGTTGCTGAAAAATTGGTGTCTCTGAAAAAATGGGTACAAGACTGAGTTAAGGAAGGTAATAACCGTGAGGAAATATCATTTTCTATTGGAGTAAGTTACAAACAGAAGGAGTACCTGACACACTGAGTTGCGTAGAGTTTTATGGGAATGAGAATTCACTGGCCCTTTCAATAAAAACATTTGATCGAAAATAAACATAAAATAGTATTAACAAGATACAAATGTCGAGAGATGAAACACACTACAACAATTCAGCAAATGCCTTCATCAGATACAAGACAAAAACAATAACACAACAACAACACACTAAATACGAGGACTTATCTCAGAATGGCGATGTGAGGTGATGGAATCGTGGGGTCCGGACAGTCTGACAGAGAGAAAGACAGACAGAGAGAAAGATAGACAGACAGACAGGCAGACAGACAGACAGACAGACAGACAGACAGACAGACAGACAGACAGACAGACAGACAGACAGATAGATAGATAGATAGATAGATAGATAGATAGATAGATAGATAGATAGATAGATAGATAGATAGATAGATAGATAGATAGATAGATAGATAGATAGATAGATAGATAGATAGATATAGATAGATATAGATAGATAGACAGACAGGTAGGTAGGTAGTGGACAGACAGACAGACGGACGGACGGACGGACGGACGGACGGATGGATGGATGGATGGATGGATGGATGTATGGATGGATGAACGGACGGATGGATGAATGGATAGTTAGAAAGACAACCGTTAACGCAAAATGGTTTCATGTCACCTTGTTTTTGTACAGACTAAAGTAGCCGCTAAAACCGTTTAGGATGCATTGTTTGCTCTAAATGTTTGATTTCGAGGAAACTGTAGCCAGGAAGTGACTGTACTCTCTATTTGATGAGAGTCGTTTAGAATTCTCACCTGTGCCGTCGATTAGGGTAATCGACCTTTGTCAATAGAATTCGCCAGCATCCACTTACTTTGACTAAAGCTGTGACGTGGTTGGAGCGGATGTGTGGAATTGCCGACTGAAGCGAAACGGATTCCAGAATCAGGCCAGCACATATGTTATATGTCAAGTGATCAACATTTGATCATTTCAAAAATAACTATTATTTTAGAGAATGTTCCCTGTCACTTTAAGCAAGATACATCATCATCATGTGCCACATCGTTTGGCGTACTTCCACAATCTTCTCTATCCACAGTGCATCGTATCAATTCTGTTGTTGACTGTTTTCCGTGCCATGACACCAAGCTATCCAGAATCTTCTTTCTTTGTCGTCCGAGATATCTCTTTCCCTGTGTTTTGCCAGTTGTAACCAAGTATTCCAAATTTCCTCTTCTCATGATGTGACAGGAAAATGTTGATTGTTTCTTTCTACTTTTTTTTTTTTTTTTAGTTCCCTTTTTGTGTTGGCCTCTTTGAGAATTTCCTATTTGGTCGTTTTATCTGTCCTGGGAAGTTTCACATTCTTCTGAGAAATCCCATCTCTGTGGCCTCTAATCGTCTTTTCATTTCTTTGTCCACTGTCCATGATTCGCTTCCATAGGTCAGAATTGGCTGTCTATAGCACCAATGAAATCTCTTTCTCACGTCTATTGACATAGATTTGTTGCATAAGATACTTTTCATTCTCTGAAATACTATTGTGGTCTGAGCTATTCTGCTTTTTATTTCTGTGGTGCAGCTTCCATCTGATGTTATTATTGTGCCCAAGTATTTCAGATGTTGCACTTGTTTCAAATTTGTCCTGTTTATTTTCATGCTGCATGCTGGTGATGATTGTTTCTTCGATATGACCATTACTTCTGTTTTCTTACTATTCAGAATGAGACATTTAATGTTGCTCTCTTTTACTATTATGTCTATAATTTCTTGTAGTTCATTCTCTGTCTCTGTTATTAAGACTGTGTCATCTGTATACCTCAGATTGATTTTTTTTTATGATCGTTAATTTCTTTTATTTTTTCACAGCACCAGAGCTGGAAGTTGTCAGCGACCCACAGCTGATGGCTTGCGCTAGGATCGGTGAAACAGAACCATCCAGACCCTGCTCCACCTCTCCGTGGTGCCTCTAGTAACTGTCTAACCTGTCTAGTCTGGCCAAGCGAGTAGGGATCGAAGAGGGAAGATAACCCGGTACTCAAAAATGTCATGCTGAAGTCGGATGTGTTGGGCCGAAAAGCGCAAATATCACAGTTGTACTGTAAACCACAACACAACGCAGACACGCCCACTTAACGCCCTTTTAAAGGCGGATGATGAAGAGGTACACTCCTTTAGTCATCGTGCGAACGCAAGCAAACAAGCAAGCAATTCCTTTTTCTCTACTGTGGATCTTATAATATTTTTGCTGTAAAGTGAAAACAAACCCGGTGGTAGTTCACAAACTTTTCTGTCTCCTTGTTTTATACACTGAAGCTGATCGGTTTGGTTGCCAATTGTTATGGCTGTTCTTAGTTACCAACGCGCATGTTTTTTTTTTAATGATTTTCAGATCCTTGCCGTCAATGTTTAATTTCACCAACATATTGACTATTTCCACATGCTTTACCTTGTCAAATGCTTTTGCCTAGATACATCATGAGTATCAATAACAGTTGTTTAACATTTCAGCAACTGACTCGCCTGTCTCGGGATTCATAAACGTAACCGAGGAACTGTCGAGCGATACAACTACAAATAAGCCAACAACGACAACCACGAGGCGCCCAAGGCCAATAGTTCAACCAGGTAAAAGAGTTAGTCCTTTCTTTTCTTTGTTCGCCAACTTTCACATTTGACGAAGCCCCTAGAGACTAGGAACTGAATTTTGCGTGTTATCCGTTTTTCCCTGGTAGTCGTGTGCACAGGGGTCCCTCGCCGCTCAGGCAGACAACTCCGCCTTCGGGAGTACTAATGTTTTTTTTCCGTCCATGAGTAATTTTTTGACTGTCGAACAAGAGAGGGAGTTCTTGGGTGTTATGTGGAGTCAGTCTTGGGGTGTGGATGTGGATCATGGACAATAGGACAACAAACAAGAATATCACTGGAACAAACACACATACAACACATGTACAATTATTTATTCAAAATCATCATCATCATCATAATGTGCATCTCCGCAACGAAGATTGGCTACCATGGAGCGTCATTCTTCTCTGTCTCTTGCTCTGATGGTGCAGGTTGTCATAGGCTGATTTCTCCATCTTTTGATGTTACTCGTCCATGTTAGTCTTGGCCTGCCTCTGCCTCTTCTACCTTGAATTTTCCCCTCCAAGATTACTTTTAGTAGACTGTTGTGTCTTTTAACACGACCCAAAAATATCATTTGTCTTGTTTGAATTGTATTTAGTAGTTCTCTTTTCATTTCTAGTTGTTTTAAGACTTCATCGTTTACAATTAAAAACAAATAAATAAAAAAATAATTAATCACGGATAGTGGAAATGGTATTAATGTAATGACAACCTAAACTAAACTATGCACTAGAGTGGACATGTGGGACGATATACAAACATAGAGTAGCAGCGGTTTTGTACTCGTTGGATCAAGACAAAGAAATGCACATAAATATAAGGATATCTGGGCTGCAACGAGATTACTTCCTTAAACAGAACAGTCACATTTAGATAGTAATTTATCTAAATGCTATTTTGCATGTTATTATTTTTTTAAATTTGTTTTTAGGAGACAGTTCGTTGAACGAGCTTAGAAGTTTGAATAACGTCATGCTGGGCATGTGTTCCTACACCGGTTATGGGATTGGGTGTAGTTCGGCGTTCAATAGCGCGAACATGCAGTCAACGCTGAAAGAGGCTTGTATGTAAGTAGGCACAGTTGTTTTTATAAACCAAAAACTGACACTTAGGTTCTAACATTCTCTCTCTCTCTCTCTCTCTCTTACTCTTTCTCTCACTCTCTTTCACTTTCTCTCTCACTCTCTATCACTCTTTCTCACACTCTCACACTCTTTCTCTCTCTCTCACTCTCTCTCATATTTTCTCACCCTCTCTCACTCTATTTCACTTTCTCTCTCACTCTCAATCACTCTCTCTCACCCTCTCTCATATTTTCTCACTCTCTCTCACTTTCTCTCACACTATATCACTCTCTCTCACTCTTTCTCACTCTTACTCACACTGTCACACTCTCCCGTACACTATCTAAATCTTTCTCATTCTCTCACACACTCTCCCACTCTTTCTCTCTCTCTCACTCTCTCATATTTTCTCACTCTCTCTCACTCTCTCTCACTCTCTCTCACTCTTTCACACTATCTCTCACACTCTCCCTTACACTCTCTCAATCTTTCTCACTGTCTCTCACACCCTCTCACACAACCCCTCACTCTCTATCACGTTCTCAGATACTCTCTCACTCTCTCTCACTCACTCACTCTCTCACTCACTGTCTCTCTGTCTCACTCACTCTCTCACTCTCTATCACTCACTCTCTATCACTCACTCTCTCACATCACTCTCATTCACTCTCTCACTGACTCTCTCTCTTACTCACTCTCTCACTCTGTCTCAAACTCTCTTACTCTCTCTCACACACTCCCTCCCTCTCACTTTCTCTAACACATTCTCACTATCTCACACACTCTCCCACTCTCTCTCACAATCTCTGACACTTTTTCACTCTCTCATATTCTGTCTCACATTTTCTCACTCTCTCTCTCACTCTCTTTCACACTTTCCCTCACACTCTCTCACTCTCCCTAACACTCTCTCATTTTCTCTCACACTGTATCTTACTCTCTCTCTCTCACTTCCTCTCACACTCTCTCTCACTTTCTCTTTCACTCTCTCTTACACTCTCGCTCACTCTGTCATTCTCTCTCTCACTCTCTCTCTCTCTCTCTCTCTCTCTATCTTTTCACTGCTTCATTAAACCCTTTGTATGTGGAAGGATATAGAAAGATCTAGTACTCGCCCTAATAGCTGCCTCAAACATTATTAATGCTGATTTCCTGGTCGTGCGGCCACTGTTCCGCTGGCTGAACAGCTGACGTACGGTGTTCGAAGCCCGCGGTAGACAGAAAGGATTTTTTTTTTATCGAGGGTGAAATAAAAATCCGGAGTTCCACACATCGTGGTGACTGCTTTGAGCAAGCGGCATTTATTTCTCTGGTCCTGTCAAATGCCACCGACATACACCATCTCATATATATGGTAGGTGTGTTGTATGATAGTTCATTAAAAAAAATAAAACTATTATTAATTTGTGTTGTAACGTTCCTGGATGTTGTCAGTTCAAATTACTCGTGGTCTACAACATGTTTTTCTTCCATGTCCCTTTTGGTAAATGTTGTATATGGTATATATAATAGTCAAATACCAGTGGATAAATCATAACAGAAATGGAATCAGTGATTCAAGCTACTTGATGATTTAGACTTTGATGGATGATATAGCTCTCATATCACACAGGCATCAACAGATGCAGGATACAATTAACATACTTGATGAGAGATCACAAAAGATGGGACTGAAAATAAATAGAGATAAGACCAAAATTATGAGAATTAATGCAGCTGGCATTAAAGAAATAAAAACAGGAGAAACACCTCTACTAGACGTACAATCTTACATGAATCTGGGCAGCAATATAGACAAAATAAAGACAAGTGGAAGAATATTAAAACAGGTAAATGAATTTAAATATTTGGGAACTTTGTTAACCTCAGACGGAAGATGCACAACAGAGGTGAGATGCAGAATGGCTCAGGCAAAAGCAGCTTTCCAAACAATGAGGAAGATACTATACAATCTAATTTTGACAATAGAAACAAGAAAACAAGAGTTCTTAAATGTTATGTAGAGCCACTTTTAACATATGAATGTGAATCATGGACAATAGGACAACAGACAAGAAAATCACTTAGTCTTTAGAATTGTGGTTTTACAGAAGTATGTTGAGAGTACCATGGACAGCTAAGAAGAGTAATGAAATTGTTCTGAGAGAGGCCAAAGCAAAAATAGAGCTAATTTCTAATATTAGGAAGAAACAATCATCATTTCTTGGCCATGTAATGAGAAGAGAACAACTGGAACAATTGTAATTTCTGTTGTTGAACTTCTGCCAAGTAATTCTCTTAAGCTGTCTGGTATCTTTTCTCTTTGTTACCCTTTATCTTTTCGTCCCTCAATTTTCCCTGTTGTTACAATATATTCCAGTTGTTCTCTTCTCATTACATGGCCACAAATTATGATTGTTTCTTCCTAATATTGGAAATTAGCTCTCTTTTCGCGTTGGCCTCTTTCAGAACGTTTTCATTACTCTTCTTAGCTGTCCATGGTACTCTCAACATTTTTCTGTAAAACTACATTTCTACAGACTCCAGTGATTTTCTTGTCTGTTGTCCTATTGTCCATGATTTACATCCAAATTTGAAGATTGGCTCTACATAACATTTAAGAACTGCATTTACACACACACACACACACACACACGCACGCACGCACGCACGCACGCACGCACGCACGCACGCACGCACACACAAACTCGTTTTTTCCGACGAAGACTTGATTAAACTATGATTTCTCTATAGACAAGAGAGAAGATACCTGACCTGCTTGCAATGGCGATGTATAACCTACTCCGAGGAGCTCGCAGAGCGGGTTTCCCAAGCAAAAACATTGTGCGGTTAGTGTTATATTAATGTTATCGCTTGCAACCATTTTTTGTACAGTTAATGTTATATTAATGTTATCACTTGCAGCCATTTCTTGTACAGTTAATGTTATATTAATGTTATCACTTGCAGCCATTTCTTGTACAGTTAATGTTATATTAATGTTATCACTTGCAGCCATTTCTTGTACAGTTAATGTTATATTAATGTTATCACTTGTAACCATTTCTTGTACAGTTAATGTTATCTTAATGTTATCACTTGCAGCCATTTCTTGTACAGTTAGTGTCATATTAATGTTATCACTTCCAGCCATTTCTTGTACAGTTAGTGTCATATTAATGTTATCACTTCCAGCCATTTCTTGTATAGTTAGTGTCATATTAATGTTATCACTTGCAGCCATTTCTTGTACAGTTAGTGTCATATTAATGTTATCACGTCCAGCCATTTCTTGTACAGTTAATGTTATGTTAATGTTATCAATCCTAGTCATTTCTTGTACAGATAATGTTATATTAATGTTATCACTTGCAGTCATTTCTTGTACAGTTAATGTCATATTAATGTTATCACTTCCAGCCATTTCTTGTACAGTTAATGTTATATTAATGTTATCAATCCCTGTCATCTCTTGTACAGATAATGATATAATGATGATAATGATGGTGATGATGAAAAGAAAGAAACGAAAAGATGAAAGTAACAAAAAATCAAATTCGTTCTCAAAAAAGAATACGCCTTGAAAGAAAAGCTATGGAAAAAAGTAGATCATTTTGTATATCTTGGAAGTTGCATAGACCAAGAAGGAGACACAGAAATTAACTAGAATTTGAATTGGGATAGCAATGGCTTTTATCATCATCATCATCATCATCATCATCATCATCATCATCATTGAGTGCCTTCTCCGCAAAGAAGGTTGGCTACCATGGATCGCCATTCTACTTTGTTTCTTGCTTTGATGGTGCAGGCTGTCATAGATTGACTTGTCCATCTTTTGATGTTACTCGTCATTGTTAGTCTTGGTCTGCCTCTGCCTCTTTTACCTTGTATTTTCCCTTCCAATATTACTTTTAGTAGGCTGGTGTGTCTTTTAACATGCCCCAACAAATTTATTTGTCTTGTTTCAATTGCATTTAGTAGTTTTCTTTTTATTTTCAGTGGTTTTAAAACATCATCGTTTGTTATCTTTTGTTTCCATCCAATTCTACCTATTCTTCTATAAATCCACATTTCAAAGGCTTCAATTTTCTGTTCTGTTTTCTTGTCTAATGTCCATGTTTCTGCACCATACAGGAATATTGAAAGGATGTAACATTTTGCCATTCTTAGTTTCAGCCCTGCTGATATTTGTTTTGTTGTTAGTATATTTTTCATGGCATTAAAATTACTTTTTGCGATACCTGTTCGTTTGTTTTTTTCAATTTTACATTTTCCATCATTGGTTATAGTATTTCCCAGGTAGTTGTAGCTCTGGACTGTCTCCAGATTTATTCCATCAACTGTGATATTAATTGTAGGTCTTGATGTTAATTTTAATGTTATCTGTGTAAATGACTTTCAGAAACCTTGATCAAGTACAGAAATAAAAATTACTAAGCACAAAAACAAAGCTCATGATTTTCAAATCAAATGTATTATCCACCCATACTTATGCATGCGAGAGTTGGAAAACAACTAAAGAAATAGAAAATAAACTGGATGCATTTGGAAATAAATGTCTCAGGAAAATACTCCTATACCATGGCATTAATTAAAGATTAGTACAGAAGTAACACAGCAATAAAAATATCTACTATAATGAAGAGAAGAAGGTGATCATATGTTGGCCATTTGATGAGAAGAGACAACAAAAGAATCTCAAAGCAGGCCCTTAAATGGAAAACAGAGGGTAACAGAAGAAGAGGGCGATCTAGAGAAAAAAAAAACAAAAAAACTGTTCTTTACTTTTACATTATCATTTTGTTCATTTCAGTTATATAAATTTATTATACCCTTTAATAGGCCTTCAATATATGCCTGCTTCATAGACTACACCAAAACTTTCGATAGGATACACCATAATCAACTTATAGACTGCCTAACGGATATAAGTCTAGATGACATAGACATACGACTAATTTGTAATTTGTACTGGGAGCAAACAGCAATAATAAAATATAACAAGGAGAACTCTACACCCATGGATATAAAAAGAGGAGTAAGACAGGGATGCATCATATCACCAATCTTGTTCAATCTATACACTGAGCAAATCTTTAAAAACATCTCAGAGATACCAGGTCTAAACATTAATGGAAAGTTAATCAATAACCTGAGATCTGCTGATGATACTGTTCTACTAGCAGAAAATCCTAAAAACTTACTTAAAGTGATAAACATAACAAGCAAAAAAATATGGACTTGATATGAATATCAAAAAGACTAAAACTATGATCATAAACAAAGAAAATTCTCAAGACCTACAATTAAATATCAATAGTTGAGGGAATACATCTGGAGACAGTTCAGAGCTACAACTACCTGGGACATACTATAACCAATGATGGAGAATGCAAAACTGAAATAAACAAAAGAATAGGTATGGCAAAAAGTAATTTTAATGCCATAAAAAAATATACTAACCACAAAACAAATATCAGCAGGGCTGAATCTAAGAATCGCAAAATGTTACATCTTCTCAATATTCCTGTATGGTGCAGAAACATGGACATTAGACAAGAAAACAGAAGAGAAAATTGAAGCCTTTGAAATGTGGATTTATAGAAGAATAGGTAGAATTGGATTGAAAGAAAAGATAACAAACGATGAAGTTTTAAAACAACTGAAAATAAAAAGAGAACACCTAAACACAATTCAAACAAGACAAATGAAATTTTTGAGTCATGTTAAAAGACACAAAAGCCTACTAAAAGTAATATTGGAAGGGAAAATACAAGGTAAAAGAGGCAGAGGCAGACCAAGACTAACATGGGCGAGTAGCATCAAAAGATGGACAAGTTAGTTTATCACCACCATCAAAGTAAGAAAGAGAGCAGAAGGGCGATGCATGGTAGCAAACATTCATGGCGGTGACGGCACTCAATGATGGCGATAATGATAATACCCTTTAGTAAACTATCTTTTTGTTCATTTCAGTTATATTCATTTATGATACCCTATAGTAAATTATCTTTTTGTTCATTTCAGATCCCTGCAAAATGGGAAGATCAACTTGTAAGTAAGAACAAACTTTTATGAGTCACAAGTTGTTCAATGATTTCTCGTAGAGCTCAATGTATCAAAGAGATTCATAACTGACTCTCACTTTCTTCATGAAACTAAAACTCGTCGTGATCGCCTCTTTTATGACGTTATAGCAATCACCACAAGGAAACATCTTATACAGAGTGTATTCATTCCAACATTGTGCTGTCAAAGCGAAACATGGACAATTACGAATAAGGATAAAAAATAAATAAAAAAACTCGTCACCACAGAGATGTGATGTCTGAGAAAAACGCTTGGTGTAAACAGAAAAGAGAGAAAAAAATATGATATTATAAGAGAAAGAGTAGGCATTGAGCCAATCCGAAACTACATAAAGAAACAACAAATAAAATGGTAGACCATCCGGAAAGAATGTCATGTGACCCCTTACCATACAAAGCATATAATAAAAGAGGAGATGGGAGAAAAGGAAGAGGCAGACCCAGAGTAAGATGGTCAGACAACACTAAAGAATCGCTACAATAACATCAATTTACAATGAGTGAAGCCACCACACGGGAGAGAACCAGAACTGTGTATCTGCCTCGATACCCTAACGGGTACAAGAATAATTGAAGAAGCAGAAAGAAATAAGATATATATATATATCAATACTAACGATTTTTTTTTGCACAAAACATCATACTGAAGATGCACCACAGAAATAAACAAAAAACTTAATAGGTCAGGACAAAATAAATAGTATTGTCCTACTGTCACCACACTGAAGATCTTCCTTTCATCTGAACAAGTCATAACAACAAGGTTACATAAAACAGCAATACGTTTATTCTACTGATCCTGGCGCTGAGCCATGTCAACATATCTTCAAAATCTAATCGATACTATTCTAATTGACTCAGCTAGACTTGAGTTACTAGAGATAGAGAGCTTAAACTTGACCAAGCCTGTACTAACCAAGGAGAGACCCAATGGAGAGAGACTGACTGCTGACTACCTTCTGACTGCGTGACTGTTAGCTGCTCTGACTGCTCCGTTGACAGTTCTGCTCTGACTGCTCCGTTGACAGTGCTGCTCTGACTGCTCCGTTGACAGTTCTGCTCTGACTGCTCCGTTGACAGTTCTGCTCTGACTGCTCCGTTGACAGTTCTGCTCTGACTGCTCCGTTGACAGTTCTGCTCTGACTGCTCCGTTGACAGTTCTGCTCTGACTGCTCCGTTGACAGTTCTGCTCTGACTGCTCCGTTGACAGTTCTGCTCTGACTGCTCCGTTGACAGTTCTGCTCTGACTGCTCCGTTGACAGTTCTGCTCTGACTGCTCCGTTGACAGTTCTGCTCTAACTGCTCCGTTGACAGTTCTGTTCTAACTGCTCCGTTGACAGTTCTGCTCTGACTGCTCCCTTGACAGTTCTGCTCTGACTGCTCCGTTGACAGTGCTGCTCTGACTGCTCCGTTGACAGTTCTGCTCTGACTGCTCCGTTGACAGTTCTGCTCTGACTGCTCCGTTGACCGTTGAGTGCCTCCCAAGCTTTATATTTCCCTCTAATTGCAATCCCAAGCTCCCTCACTCAGCCAATCAAATTCTGCCACTCTAACTTTACGTTGTCTCCTAGTTCCTACACAAATACGTCACCTCTTTTCCCCCTTCTAGAAATGTCCAGACCGCACCATCTTGAACACTTCATGTACCTATATATTTCCATACTTTGCACACTTTCTACAATCTCCTGGTTCACTATTACAGCATTTCAGGAAATGAAAAATGTTATCTGCAACACGTCTATGTCAGGGCAACCAATGGATCGGGCTGACATCATCAATGCCCTCCGAGATGTGGGAAGAGCACGTGACTTCGACAAACACAGATCCACGTCACTTCTTCGGATGATGGAAATGGGAGTTAAGATGAGCACAGCCAGAAATGAGAAACTTAGTGGCCGTGTAAGAAGACTTATCAACTAACATAGAACTGGAGTCGTCAGTCGCTGGACACTGAGGGAATTGCTGAGGAGGGGATCTGAATACCTATGGACATGTTCGGAGTGCAATGATGATGACCCGCAAATAACTCAATAACTCAATGACTCAATAACTCAATAACTCAATGACTCAATAACTCAATAACTCAATGACGTCTACGTCAATAGAAATGTGACCATGATGTATACATGGAGAGACTGAGCAGTCTAAAGTTCAATAGGGGTCTGGTGGGCCCTGGGTGCTTAGTGGGTAAAACGGATATACCTACAATCATCAATCAACGGGAATTATAAATCTGCGCTTTGAAAAATACTGGAAAAGGCGGTGAGGCGGATAAGGGGATGTCATATGCAGTGAACTGAGTCTATTAATATAATAAAATTGAATAAAATATATCAGAATATAATAGAATAGAATAAAATAGAATATCATGAAGTTCAATATAGTATTTTAGAATATAATATAATAATATAAAAAAGAATAGAATAGAATAGAATCTATTCGAAAATAATATATTAGAATATACTATATTAGAATATAATAGAATAAAATAAAATGGAATACAATAGAACATAATATAATGTAATATAACAATATATTATAACATAACACAAAATAACATATCACAAAATAACATATTTCCTGTTGGTCCCTATTCACATTGGCTGACTAGTTCTTTATTTCCTGAGCCAAAACGGAGAGATAGTGTAGAATCTTGATCAGCTTTAGTTTACCTCCACGCAGACAGTCAGCTATAACTCTCTAAGAGCTTTCAGCCCAAATGCTGCCATCATCGTTTTCCTTTCTTCTTAATCTTCGTCTTCTTCTTCAGCTTCATCATCTTCTTCTTCCCAACCCATAGAGGCGACGGGACACTAATAACGAATTCAGTCGAATTTCTTCTTTTCTCCATTTCTCCTCTTCACCATTTCCCAATTTCTCCACATCTCGATTTCTCCATTATTCATTTCTCCATTCCACCACTTCACTATTTCTCAATTTCTACACTTCTTCATTTCTTCATTGTTCATTTCTCCATTTCTCCACATAACCATTTCTCCACTTCACAATTTCTCCATTTCTCCAATTCATCATTTCTCAATTTCTACACTTTTCCATTTTACCATTGTTCATTTCTCCATTTCTCCACTTCAATATTTATCAACATCTCAGTTTATTCATTCCTCTATTTCTACACTTCTCCATTTCTCCATTGTTCATTTCTCCATTTCTCCACTTCACCATTTCTCCACATCTCAGTTTGTTCATTCCTCCATTTCTAAACTTCTCAATTTTTCCATTTCTTCAGCCGAACTTTGGGACACTGTAAAGTGGAAGCCTGTCTATTCTTTGATATTATCTTCCCATCTCTTTCATTGCTTAACTCTTTTCTCGCCTTTCGCTTCAGTTTCTGTATTTTTACCTAGGCCCGCGGGCTAAACGGAATCACCAATACTTGTGACGTTTTCAGCATTGCAAGCAAGGGCGTTTGTGGGTAATATGGCGTATAGCTCGCAAAGCGGAAAACGTCACAGGTTTCTGTGATTTAGTGAGAACCTTGCCAGCCAGCATGCCTAGAAAACTATAGCTGGCTGTGATATGTCACAAACGTAAGGTGCTTGGTACTATCAATAATTAAATAGGTAAATTGCAATGATTGACCTTAAGTTTATTCATTCAACGGGTGACGTCTCCGCATCGAAGGTGGGCTACCATGGAACTCCATTTTACTCGGTCTTTAGCCTTGATGGTGCACGTTGTCATAGATTCGAATGTTCATATTTAGATACAATCAGTCCATTTAGTCTTGGTCTGCCTCTGCCTCGTCTTCTTTTTACCTCCCCTTTCCAAGATGATCTTCAGAAGCATATTATGTGTCTCCACATATCCAAACAATTTAGGTTATCTTTTTCGAATTGTGTTAAGCCGTTCCTTTTTTTTATTTTTGTCAATTTCAGCTGATTCAGAACTTCACTGTTATGTCTTCTTTCCCCTCAACCCAATTCTCCCAATTCTTCTATTTCAAAAACTTCATGCTTTCTGCTCTGTTTTCTTCTTTATCTCGTTCCGTACGGAAGCTTTTTATCAAATGTTGCATTTGGTTGAGATTTCGGAGACACAATTTTTTTCATGATTTTAAGAATCAATCTATATATTTATATTTATCTAGCACGCACACACACACACACACGCACACACGCACACACACACACATATGAATTTTGAGATAATTGAACAAGTAGTTAATTTATTAGGGGTTAAGGCAAAGAAATGCAAATGAATGCATACAAATGCGACGCTGTAGTAAAGCTGAATGTGAGGGACAATTAAAAAAAAAAAAAAAAAAAGGTATCATAGAAGCTTTACATGATTAGTGGACGACACAGACTAAACGACGTTTCGGCCCAATAGGCCTTCAGCGGGAACAAACACAAAAAAACACACACGAATATGTAAGTAAAACTAATAACGAGACATTGTTTGTTTTGGATGTTCGTTATTAGTTTTACTTACATATCCGTGTTTGTGTGTGTGTGTTTTGTTTGTTGTTCCTGCTGAAGGCCTATTGGGCCGAAACGTCGTCCAATTAATTTATTATATTTCACCAATACCAAGATGATACAAGACATGTAAAAAGAATATGGTTTGATGACAGTTCACACTAATCAAATTGAGAGTGACGCACTGTGCGGCGAAACGTACGTAAAGAGTTAATGTCCATGTTTCTGCACCATACAGGAATATCGAGTTAACATAACATTTTACAATTCATAGTTTTAGTTATGATGTTAATTACTTTGATGTGAGTATACTTTTCATGTTGTTAAAATTATTATTATTTTTTTTGCCATTCCTATTCTTTTGTTTTGTGTCTTACATTTTCCATCACTTGTTATACTCGAGGATCGTTATGTTCGTGTCTCTCATTCTAGGTTCTTTCCATCTACTTGATACCCACTTAAAAAAGTAAAGTACCCCCGTCACGCCAAGTGGCGTATAGGGAATATGGTGTTAGCGGCCATACATTTTACAGACCTTCGGTACATGATTTTTAGGGTAATGTGGTTGGTATTACGCCCGTGCCGCTTTACTTTCCAAGAAAAGAATCAGGTACCCATTAAATCGATACCTACTTGTTTATAGTTTAATCCTGGAATGTCCGAGGAGAGGACGATCAGCAATAAGAAATTACGTCATCGACCGTAGGTGAGCGACACCAGACGTTTCCAATACCGATAATTCAAAGGAATGAAATTCCCATCCCGACCTATCTTTATCACCTATTATCAGTTTCTGATCAACTCCTTTTAGCCGAAATTAACGCCATGCCAAATCAACTTGCACGCGAGTCAATAAAAGGACATTGCAATCACATGCCATGGTTATCGTTATTCGAAAGGCCCCGGTTTCACTGTAAAAGAATTAAAATCCATAATTGCTCAACCGCCCGCTCCAGTTGAATCAACCGAATTGAAAATCGTCTCATTGAAGGATTCAAACAAAGAAAGGCAGCTGCAGTCCACATCATAGCAGCTACAGCACACGCCAAAAGACATAAGGCCAAGCAGCATCGAAAGTGAACGCATCTTAATTGTCCTTCGTCATACGATATCATCATTCATCGTAAGCAATCGAAATATCGAAACACGATCTGAATGAAATACACAGCTCACGGTATGCACAGAGCACTAAACTCAGTAGCTTCGACAGCAAACCGGACTCGGAATAGGAAGAATCTGCAACAAGGAACACTTTTCAGACTGAGGCTGAATGGTTCTTGAATTGTAATGATTAACACTATAATCTAGTCATAGTTCACAAGCCATTTTAGACTGCAGGCACAACCAAGAGGACATTGTATGTTAATCACACTTTTGAGACCTTAGATTCGATCCGAAGTGTTTCGTAGAGTAAGTGAAGTTATTTAGTGCCGAATATATTGCCAGCTTTAAAGGCAATTTAGAGGCAATTCAAAACTAATAATAGGGAGCCGCAATAGCTCTATGGTTAGTGAACTGGACTACATAGGACAGAGGTATGGTTCGATCCCAACCGACGAATTCCGGGTTCACCCAGCCTTAAATGGGAACCGGATTTTGGGAAGGTAAAGCGGCACGGGCGTAATACCGATCACATTACCCCACAAATCATGCGCTGAATGTCTGTAAAATGTATGGTCACTTACACCATATTCCCTGTACGCCACTTGGCGTGACAGGGCTGTTTACTTTTTTTTTATTTTTTAGAGGCAAGGTTGCAGGAGGTCGACGCCTGGGAGTCATAAGCCAGGTCGGCCCACCTACCTTTGAGTGTCAGGAAGATAAGGGCCGAAACACTTGC
Source organism: Megaustenia siamemsis (assembly GCA_032433765.1). Lineage (NCBI taxonomy): Eukaryota > Metazoa > Mollusca > Gastropoda > Stylommatophora > Ariophantidae > Megaustenia > Megaustenia siamemsis. Next base: position 18,607,648 of record JAVIAB010000041.1, read on the forward strand.
TCGACGGTGGACCACTTCTGACGATCAGATTACTCCTGCTGCGAAGATCTATATAAAGAGTTTCCTTTTGCTATGTAATTTCTCTGACCTTAAATAAGTTCCACAGAATTCGTTTCCCCAGATGAAACCGAGAATCTGCTTCGCGATATGAATGTAAACATGAACAACCGGTGTACTTTGACTGGCAACTATTTGAAGTGCTCAACTGAGAGGCAAGATGTGCTGATACAGTCATCAGTTGACAATATGTGTGCGTAAGTAGACTTCACAGTTGCTTGTTTAAGATGAAATGTGACATTTTAGTTTGTTACTCATTATTTTAGTTATTATTAACGTCAGTCCTAGTGGTTAATGCCATCATCATCATCCTAATCATAATCATCAGGTCGTATGAACTTTGCAGAACATTACAATTACTATAACCTGCCTGAAAGAGTCTCTGTCTCTTGCAGATCTCCAACAGAACGTTACATTAACTACAGCCTGTCTGAAAGAATATCTGTCTCTAGCCAGATCTCCCACAGAACATTACAATCACTATAGCCTGCCTGAAAGAGTCTCTGTCTCTTGCCAGATCTCCAACAGAACGTTACATTAACTACAGTCTGTCTGAAAGAATATCTGTCTCTAGCCAGATCTCCCACAGAACATTACATTCACCATAGATCGTCTGAAAGAATCTCTGCCTCTAGCCAGATCTCCAAGAGAACGGATTCACCATAACCTCTCTGAAAGAATATATGTCTATAGCCAGATCTCCCACAGAACGTTACTTTCACCACATCCTGTCTGAAAGAATCTCTGTCTCTAGCCAAATCTCCTACAGAACGTTGCACTCACCAAGATCTCCCACAGAACGTTGCACTCACCAAGATCTCCCACAGAACGTTGCACTCACCAAGATCTCCCACAGAACGTTGCACTCACCAAGATCTCCCACATAATGCTGCACTCACCAAGATCTCCCACAGAACGTTACTTTCACCACATCCTGTCTGAAAGAATCTCTGTCTCTAGCCAGATCTCCCACATAACGTTGCACTCACCAAGATCTCCCACAGAACGTTGCACTCACCAAGATCTCCAACAGAACGTTGCACTCACCAAGATCTCCCACAGAACGGTGTAATCACCAAGATCTCCAACAGAACGTTGCACTCACCAAGATCTCCCACAGAGCGTTGCACTCACCAAGATCTCCCACAGAGCGTTGCACTCACCAAGATCTCCCACAGAACGTTGCACTCACCAAGATCTCCCACAGAACGTTGCACTCACCAAGATCTCCCACAGAACGTTGCACTCACCAAGATCTCCCACAGAACGTTGCACTCACCAAGATCTCCCACAGAACGTTGCACTCACCACAGCACGTCTGAAAAAAATCTCTGTCTCAAGCCAGATCTCCCACAGAGCGTTGCACTCACCAAGATCTCCCACAGAACGTTGCATTCACCACAGCATGTCTAAAAAAATCTCTGTCTCAAGCCAGATCTTCCATTTCTTCTGTTGTCGTCTCCAAGGCCTCCTTGAGGTCTTGACACCACCTTCTTCTTGGTCTGCCTGATTTGTCGCCCAGGATCCAACCCTTCCATTATTGTTCTTTCCAACCCGCTGTGTCTTTTGACGTGGCCATATTATTTTAATTTGCTCTGCAGAATGGTGTTTATAAGCCAGTTCTTTTTAATTTTTAAATCGTTTAATATGTCTTCGTTGCTCTTTTTCATTATTCAAGGTGTCGTAAGGATTTTTCTGTAGCATCTTGTTTCTAATAAATCAATGTCCTTCATTGCAGTTTGCGAGACTGTGTTCATCACATCAGACACCAAAAATGTTAGTGACATCACACATCAAACATGTTATTGGCATAATACAAATAAACACTTTAATGACATTGCACATCAAACATGTAATTGGCATAAAACAAATAAACACTTAATGACATTACACATCAAACATGTTATTGGCATTAAACAAATAAACACTTTAATGACATTGCACATCAAACATGTTATTGGTATAATACAAATAAACACTTCTCCTCTCTCTCTCTGCGATCAGGACTCAATCAGAGTAGGATGCCAGACTCTCACATGAAGTCAGCTGTCAGGTTAAGTGTGTTGATCGCCCCTACAGGCAGAACATCACAATTAGAGTCTGCCAGATCCACTCTGATTAAACACCCGTTAAAACGTTGCACTGTGCTCTGCGCCAGTGGCCCAGTGCATCCGATTTCAGCCAGCATTTATTCAGGTTTGCATTTCTTAGCCTTTGATTGTCCCCAATCTTCCTGCAAGGCAGCAGATTATCTTTTCTGTAGGGGGATTCTGCCCGTAGATGGTCGGCCTTCCCAGGTTTACGAGCACCATCTGCCCGAGTCACTAGAGGTGACTAACATAAACATGCACACAAAGATATGAGATATCTAACCCAAACATGCACAAACAAAGATATGACACATGACTAACACAGATACACGTTAAGATATGAGATATGACTAAACACATACGCACATAAAGATATGAGACATGATTAACAAGGACTCACCAATATCGGAGTAGGTTAATATCTGACAGAGAACATCTATGGGAGATAGTAACAACGGAGTAGGCCAACATCTAACAGAGAACGTCTATGGGAGATAGTAACAACGGAGTAAGTCAACATCTAACAGAGAACGTCTATGGGAGATAGTAACAACGGAGTAAGCCAACATCTAACAGAGAACGTCTATGGGAGATAGTAACAACGGAGTAGGCCAACATCTAACAGAGAACGTCTATGGGAGATAGTAACAACGGAGTAAGCCAACATCTAACAGAGAACGTCTATGGGAGATAGTAACAACGGAGTAGGCCAACATCTAACAGAGAACGTCTATGGGAGATAGTAACAACGGAGTAAGTCAACATCTAACAGAGAACGTCTATGGGAGATAGTAACAACGGAGTAGGCCAACATTTAACAGAGAACGTCTATGGGAGATAGTAACACCGGAGTAAGTTAACATATAACAGAGAACGTCTATGGGAGATAGTAACAACGGAGTAGGCCAACATCTAACAGAGAACGTCTATGGGAGATAGTAACACCGGAGTAAGTTAACATCTAACCATCTTAATTAAATGTCTCTACATCAACAGCAGCTGCACATTCAGAATAGCAGCAGGTTACACAGATCTCTACGAAGTTAGATCAGGTGTAAGACAGGGGTGCGTACCTTCCCCCTACTGTTTATTACATACATGGACTATATATGCAAGTTAGCGAACCCATCAGAGACAGAGTAGATCAACGAGCTTTTATTTGCAGACGATCAGGCACTAATACATGAAACAATAGAAGACATACAAGAACACTTAAACAAACTCAACAGCACAGGCACAAAATAAAACATGACAATCATCATCAATAAAACAGAAGTCACGAATATCACAAAAGGGAAACAGCACAACACAACTATAGGAGGCAAGCAACTAAAGCAAGTAGAGGAATTTAAATACCTAGGAAGTCTAATGACAAACGACAAGTAACAAACAGCAGAGATAGAATCAAGATGCAACAAAGCTTGTCAAATCATTGGACAGTTATCACCACTATTGTCCAACAAGGAAATAACTCTAGAGGCAAAACGGGCACTGTACAATACAATCTTCATCTCAACGTTGTTCAACCAGACCTGTCCCCTAGATGCAAGAACAGTAATAAAAATAACCTCTACTGAGATGAAATGTGTTAGACGAATGGCAGGAAACAGCCTGAGAGATAAAACCATACATAAAGTATTGATAAGAATGCAAGGAAAGATTCCGCCATATAATATATAAAGGAAAAACAGATAAAAATGTTCGACTACGTGATAAGACAAACAAAATCAAAACACGACACACGACCCTTCAATAAACGTTGCGAGAACACCAGACCCAAGAGTCGACCACGAAAACTATAGTTAGACGGAATATTAGAAACACTAGTAAATGTAACAGCAACCAAAGCAAACAGAAGAGCAAAAAACTACAAATTATATCTCTCCAGGACCTTCAAAGGCAAACGTGGAAGGAAAGAAGAAGAAGAAAGGTGGCTATTTATAATTAACGGCAATGTTTACACTTTACGTCAATGTTTACACTTGATGTCAATATTTACACTTGATGTCAATATTTACACTTGATGTCAATGTTTACACTTGATGTCAATATTTACACTTAATCTGTACCCACTATCAGTAGACAAAGATAAATGGCACGTAATTTCCTATAAATGATACTGAAAATAAATGTTCTCTTTAACACAGAAAAGAGAGCATCTACATTGACTGTCTGATCAATTCTTGCGTCAACCCATCGACTGACCTGAAAGATTCGATCGCCGATGCAAGAGAGTTGTGTGGTCAGTGTTATTTCCCTTTAATTGATCTTTTCACTGGTTGTCTGTCCTATTGTTTACGTAGTTGTGCTGCAGATGTGGTAAGAATATCTGTACCATGTGTGATAACGAGGTTCTACTTTCTCGCCGTCAATTCCCTACTGATAGCAGGTCTTTAACAAACACATCCCAGGCGATAGTATGGAGATATCATCATCGAGTGCCGTCTCCGCATCGAAGGTTGGCAACCTTGAAGCGCCATTCCACTCTGTTTCTTGCATTGATGGCGCAGGTTGACATCGGCTAATTTGTCCATCTTTTGATGTTGCTGGTCATGTTAGTCTTGGTCTGCCTCTGCATCTTTTACCGTATATTTTCTCGTCCAAGATTATTTTTAGTTGGCTGCTGTGTCTTAACATGCACACATTCTCATTTGTCTTGTTTGAATTTGAGCTTATAAGTTCACTTTTCATTGTTTTTTGTTCCTTTCTAACCAATTCTTTCTATTGTTCTATAAATCCACATTTCAAAGGCTTCAATTTTCTGTTCCGTTTTCTCGTCTATTGTCCATGTTTCTGCACCATACAGAAATATTGAGAAGACATTACATTTTCCTATTTTTAGTTTTAGCCCTGGTGTTATTTGTTTTGATGTTAGTATATTTTTCATGGCATTAAAATTACCTGTTGCCAATCCTATTATTTTCTTTATTTCAGCTTTACATTTTCCATCACTGGTTATAGTATGTCCAAGGTAATTGTAGTTCTGAACTGTCTCCAGGTCTATTCCATCAACTTTGACATCCACTTGTAGGTTTTGAGTGTTATCTTTGTTTATGATCATAGTTTCAGTCTTTTTGAAATTCATATCTAATCTATATATTTTGCTTATCGTGTTTATTTCATTAATTAATTGGTGTAGATCTTTAGGATTGTGTGCTAGTAGTACAGAACTCTAAGGTAACACCAGAAATCATGAAATACATCGCGCTAGCACCACATGTTTCCAACAAACTGATCATCATCTAGATATCCGACATGCTTAGTCAAAACTATAATTACAGCATTATATCATCACTGGAGCGTGCCGGAAGTGCATATAAGATCTGTGAATAGTTTACGGTTCACTTGAGCTGTCGCCGCGAGGTGTTTGGTTCTAAGTTTTTATTCACATCCCTCCCCCACCCTTCTACAATAAAAAAACCGTTGACCGAGACTCGAACCGTTCTCCTAACGCGTCCAGTAAATGATCAAAACGTAAGCTGTTTAACTCCTGTGTGATACCACCACTAACATAACGATGTTTAAGTTGCAAATATACACACGCTATAGATTGGAAACAAAATGTCTTTGAAAACAAATGTCTTCGTAGGATTCAAACATAAGTTGGAACACATTTCAAATGAACAGATAATAGACGAATCAGAACAAAAATACTTGTCGAGCTTTATACGATGAACGTGTTGGAAATACATTGGTCATATGTTAAGAATGAATGAAGAAATACATCGGTCATATGTTAAGAATGAATGAATACATACATTCTCATATGTTAAGAATGAATGAAGAAATACATCGGTCATGTGTTAAGAATGAATGAAGAAAGACTTCCTAGTCAGGCATTCATGTGGAAACCATCTGGTAAAATGAAACACGGCAGATCAACAGAATCGCTATACAGAACAATTACTAGAGAAGGCTTAAACATGGGACTAAGAAACAGATTTTTAAAAAATGTTTTAATGAAAGTATTCATAACCGCGATAACAGTTCTTTAAATTATCAGTTACCGCCATATTTTTATTTAAATTATATCTTTCACTTCCCCAATTTTGATTTAATGAAAGCAAATGTTTTGCCATTTTCTTGAATGGAATCAACTTTTCTATTTCACCAAATTCAAATTGCAGAATCAGTCAACTCAGTCTCAAAATTATTCACAAATTCATCTTCAGTTTTATTTACAAATGACCTAATTTTTTCTTATATAATTAACTTCATGTGAATCAGCTTGTTATGGCTACGTTAAAGACACGGCGAGCTGGAACGCAGAATAATAGGAGAGGTTAGACAACAAGAAGGTGGTCTCAAGATATCATAGAGGCTTTGAACAGGACAACAGAAGACGTAGAAGATCTGGCTAGAGAAAGAGATACTTTAAGACAGGCTGTGGTGAATGTAACGTTCTGTGAGAGATCTGGCTAGAGATTCTTTCAGACGGAATGTGATGAATGCAGCCTTCCAAAAAATGTAGAAACAAAAAAAGAGTTTTTAAATGTATGTAGAGCGAGTCTTAACATATGTATGTGAATCATGGATAATAGGACAACAGACTAGAAAATCACTGGAGTCTGTAGAAATGTCATTTTACAGAAGAATGTTCAGAATACCATGGACAGCTAAGAAGAGTAATGAAAACGTCTTGAAAGAAGCCAAAGGAAAAAGAGAGCTAATTTCCAATATTAGGAAGAAACAATCATCATTTTTTGCCATGTAATGAGAAAAGAACAACTGGAATATATTGTAACATCTGGGTAAATTGAGGGACGTAGAGATAGAGGGAAGCAAAGAGAAAAGATACCAGACAGCTTAAGAGAATGGCTTGGCAGAAGCTCAACAACAGAAATAATAAATAACTGTCAAGATCGAAAATTGTGGAGAGACATGATCCCCTACGCCAGCAGGCTCGGTACTTGATAGTGATGATGATAATGATGATGATGATGATGAATGCAACGTTATGTAGGATATCTGGCTAGAGATTCTTTCAGACGAGCTGTGGTGAATGCAACATTCTGTAAAGGACACGAAACCTGATGATGATAAATAAACTTGGATAAATAACTTAAGCGGTTTAATTTAATCTGCATAATTGGCTTTGTATAAGTCGCTTAAAATCTGCAATATATTGTTTTTCATTACAGCTCCCTGCACAACAACACCTATAAAAGGTAAGAGACATTAAAATTGTCAACAGCTTTATTTGTTGCACTTTTTTGGGGTAAAAAAAAAAAAAAAAAAAGAATAGTACCCCCGTCACGCCAAATAGCGTATAGAGGAATATGGTGTGGTAATTTCCTAGTTTGATCAGATATATTATTTCAGTTTGGAAGAGTGATGTCCCCTAAAATATGTCTGCCAAAATACAGTGGTTCTACGCATTCTTGGCGTTGGGGTCATTACGCTGGCATGTGTCACTCACACTGGCGCCGCACAATTCCCTTCGATCAGAAGATCATAATTAGGCCGAGTGGCGTCGTTTTTGTCACGCGTTATAATATATTTATAAATATTTAACACTAAAGCTAAACCTAACCCCTGGACCCAACGCCCAATCAACAGATACTCCGAAATGATTACATGCCAGCGTAATGACCCCAACGCCAATAATGCGTAGAACCACTGTATTTTGGCAGACATATTTTAGGGGACATCACTCTTCCAAACTGAAATAATATATCTGATCAAACTAGGAAATTACCTATGGTGTTAGTGACCATACATTTTACAGACCTTCGGCACAGGATATTTTGGGATTATGTGGTCGGTACTACGCCCGTGCCGCTTTACTTTCCCAGAAAAAAAATCCGGTACCCATTAAACGCTGAGTGAACCGGAAGTCGTCGTTTGGGATCGAACCCTACCTCTTGTAGTCCAGTTCACTAACCACTGAGCTATCGCGGCTCCCTACTTTCTGTGGGTAATGCTCTATTAACTTTGTTTACACATTATGACACCTCCCCTTTTGTTCAAACCGAACCATTCAACCAATCAGCTTTTCACTTTGATCACGTCTACTACTCATGCACATCTCTCTTGTTTACACAAGTGTAGTAGACTCCGTCAGTCATAGTTGACTATGTATTTTGCATGCACATCTCTTTTGTTTACACAAGTGTTGTAGACTCCGTCAGTCATAGTTGACTATGTATTTTGCATGCACATCTCTCTTGTTTACACAAGTTTAGTAGACTCCGTCAGTCATAGTTGACTATGTATTTTGCATGCACATCTCTTTTGTTTACACAAGTGTAGTAGACTCCGTCAGTCATAGTTGACTATGTATTTTGCATGCACATCTCTTTTGTTTACACAAGTGTAGTAGACTCCGTCAGTCATAGTTGACTATGTATTTTGCATGCACATCTCTCTTGTTTACACAAGTGTAGTAGACTCCGTCAGTCATAGTTGACTATGTACTTTGCAGCGCCCTGTAAGAAATTCGATTTTTTCTTTCTCCATGTATCATCTTGTTCTATGAATCTGTCTGCCTCTTGTTTCAGTTGTAGCTTTAGAGTGTGTTTCCAATGATTTCGGTCTGCAGCTATGTCCTCCCCAGGCTGCAGGGTTTATGTTCAGTCTTCATGTCCCGTTTACACACGTCTATAAATTGGAGTTTTGGGTGCCATCTAGTTCTTTTGATATCTGCTATTTGTCCATAAAGTAAATATTTTGGTATACGGCCATCTTCCTTAAAGTGTATGTGGCTGAAACAGCGTAGCCTACGTTGTTTGAGCAGTGTGTAGATGTTCGGGAGGTCTGTGCAAGTGAGAATCTCCACGTTTGTCGCTTTGTCCATCCAGACAAGAGTCAAATCTATCAAGAATTCGGAGCTGGCGTCGCATATGGAATTCACTTAGCATTCTCTCCTGCTTTGAATAAGTTTTCCATGATAGGCTACCATACAGAAGTAAACTCATGATGCAGGCGTTGTAAACTGCGACCCTTGTTCTAGTTGTCAGTTTGCTGTTTCGGCAAACACGCCTAAAGAAACGGGCGAAAGTGGTAGCAGCTGTACCAATCATTATCATCGAGTGCCATCTCCGCAACGAAGGTTGGATACCATGGAGCGCCATTCTGCTCTGTCTCTTGCTTTGATGGTGCAGGTTGTCATAGGCTGGTTTGTCCATCTTTTGATGTTACTCGTCCATGTTAGTCTTGGTCTCTGCCTCTTTTACCTTGTATTTTCCCCTCCAAGATAACTTTTAGTAGGCTGTTGTGTCTTTTAACATGCCACAAAAATCGTATTTGTCTTGTTTGAATTGTGTTTAGTAGTTCTCTTTTCATTTTTAGTTGTTTCAAGTCATCATCGTTTGTTTTCTTTTCTTTCCATCCAATTCTACCTATTCTTCTATAAATCCACATTTCAAAGGCTTCAATTCTCTGTTCTGTTTTCTTGTCTAATGTACATGTTTCTGCACCATATAGGAATGTTGAGAAGAAGTAACATTTTGCTATATTTAGTTTTAGCCCTGGTGTTATTTGTTTTAATGTTAGTATGTTCTTCATGAAATTAAAATTACTTTTTGCCATTCCTATTCTTTTGTTTATTTCAGTTGAACATTTTACATCACTGGTTGTAGTATGTCCAAGGTCTTGTTTTTTTTATTTTCATATCTAGTCCATATTGTTTGCTTGTCATGTTTATTTCTTTAAGTAATTGTTGTAGATCTTTAGGAAGCTTTACAAATGCGGGTGTCAATTTTTGTATCTAAAGATAATTTCTCGTTGATGATAGATCCCAGGTAGTTTGCGCGACATCAAATTTGTAGTTGTTAATAAAGATGGCAGATGCTGCTTCGACGTCACGACCGAGTATATTCGTTTTACGTTCATCACTACAACCCGGAAATACAACTGCGGATATGACGCAAAAAAATTGTCACGTGGTAGCGTTGAAGCTTCCGGTGCTGTTTGACAGCAATGTTGACGCCAGAGACACCTGCCAGTTCTCTGTCTCCAACAGCAACGTTGTGATAGTGTCACCCTCTATAAAGAAATAGAACAAGTATCTTTTTATTATGCTTTCCTGAGGTCATAATCTAAATAATGTAAGGCATCATAATGATAACAAGAGGTAGGGTTCGATCCCAACCGAAGGCTTCCGGGTTCACCTAGCCTTTAATGGGTGCCTGATTTTTTTCAGGGAAAGTGAAGCGGCACGGGCGTAATACTGACCCCATTACCCCAAAAATCATGTGCCGAAGGTCTGTAAAATTTATGGTCACTAACACCATATTCCCTATACGTCACTTGGGGTAAGGGGGGTACTTTACTTTTTACTATCCTAATGATACTGTATTTGATCGCTAAGAGTGAAAATGAGTGACAACAATATGTTAGACATTATAGTGAAGGAAAGCAACAATAAAGGACTCAGCCTTAATAGCGAAAAGACAGAAGCAATGGTTGCGACAAAGAAAAGGACTTCACCGCAATGCACAATAAAGACAAGTGGAACAATATTAAAACAGGTAAATGAATTTAAATATCTGGTAACAATATTAACATCAGATGGTAGATGTACAACAGAGATGAGATGCAGAATGGCTCAGGCAAAAGCAGCTTTCCAAAAAATAAGGAAGATACTGTGCAATCCATTTTTGACAATAGAAACAAGAAAAAGAGTTCTTAAATATTAAGATGAAACAGTATTAACACATGGATGTGAATCACCGACAATAGGACAACAGACAAGAAAATCTCTGGAGGCTGTAGAAATGTGGTTTTACTGAAGAATGTTGAGAATATCATGGACAGTTAAGAAGAGTAATGAAAGCGTTCTAAAAGAGGCCAAAACAAAAGAAAAGCTAATTTCCAATATTATGATAAAACAATCGTTAATTTTTTTACCATGAAATGAGCAAGGAACAGATGGAATATTTTGTGACAGCTGGGAAAATTGAGGAACGAAGAGATAGAGGCAAGCAAAAAGAAAAGATATGAGTCGTAATCCATTTTTCCCTGGCACCCATGTGTATAGTGGTCCTTCGTTGCACAGGCAGATTAACTCCGACTTTACTCATATTTGTACCGTCGATGAGTAATTGACGTTTCAAACCGGGCCCCGCTGTTGAGACCAGGGGTGGTTGCCGAAGAGAGAAATCATAAATATAAATCCAAACTGGTACAGTTGTGATTTGAACCCACAACCTCTCTGTCTCGAGCTACATCTACCTGGGACATACAATAACCAGTGACGGAAAATGTAAAACTGAAATAAACAAAAGAATAGGAATGGCAAAATATAATTTAAAAAAATATACATACATCAAAACAAATAACACCAGGGCTAAAATTAAGAATAGCAAAATGTTACATTTTCTCAACATTCCTGTATGTTGCAGAAACATGAACATTAGACAAGAAAACAGAACAGAAAATGACAGCCTTTGAAATGTGAATTTAGAGAAGAATAGATAGAATTGGATAGGAAGAAAAGAAAACAAACGATGAAGTTTTAAAACAACTAAAAATGAAATGAGAACTACTGAACACAATTAGAACAAAACGAATGAAATATTGTGGGCATGTTAAAAAGACACAACTACATATCAAAAGTAATATTGGAATGGAAAATACAAGGTAAAGGAGGCAGAGACAGACCAAGACTAATATAAACGAGTTACATCAAAAGATGGACAAGTTAACGTATGACAATCTGCACCATCAGAGTAAGAGACAGAGCGGAATGGCATTCCATGATAGGCAACCTTCGATACAGAGATGGCTCTCAATGATGATGATCTCTGTCTCGAGGCATGCTCTTGCCCCTAGACCAACTAATCCTCAGCTTGACTTTCAAATAATCTTCTTCTAATTCTTCCCGCAGATGATAAATCTACCGGTCTTGACTTATTGAATGAGGAAATGAGAATAGAATGTCGTGGGAGCGACACCACTGACGGATGCAACTTTGAACAGTTCAGTGTACAAGAACAAGCCACATTTAAGCTGGCTTGTGTGTAAGTAGACTACACAGTCGCATGTCATAGTAAAATTTTGACATTTTAGTTCGACATCCAAACTTTATTAATTAGCGTATATATTCATAGTTGATGAAATCCTTCACCGGCCTTGCAATAGTAAAATACCTTCACTGGTTTACTTTTGTAGCAAAGGTTCATCATTCATCGCTATTTAGTACCGTTTTTTTATGTTTATTTGTTTGTCGACTGTCCGTGATTTACTTCCATAGGTTGATGTACATAGCACAGATGAACTGTCCTTCTCACGGCTATTGGCATAGACTTGTTGCATAAGTTAAATATGTTGTACCTAAATATGTTGTACCTAAATATGTTGTACCTAAATATGAAGTAGGAAATGTGCTATAGTGAACTATACTATAGATAAATAAAACGTTGTTAAATAACGTGTCGTTAAATATTCATGTTGTTAAATATCCTATTTTTTAATATCACATGATATCATATATATATATGATGGTTATGTTGTTAAATATCCAGTCGTTAAATATCCTGTCGTTGAATATCTTGTTGTTAAATATCCTGTCGTTAAATATAATATCGTTTAATATCTTGTTGTTAAATATCCTGTCGTTAAATATCATGTCGTTTAATATCTTGTTGTTAAATATACTGTCGTTAAATATCATGTCGTTGAATATCTTGTTGTTAAATATCCTGTCGTTAAATATCATATCGTTTAATATCTTGTTGTTAAATATCCTGTCGTTAAATATCATGTCGTTTAATATCTTGTTGTTAAATATCCTGTCGTTTAATATCATATCGTTTAATATCTTGTTGTTAAATATCATATCGTTTAATATCTTGTTGTTAAATATCCAGTCGTTAAATATCCTGTCGTTAAATATCATGTCGTTAAATATCCTGTCGTTAAATATCCTGTCGTTAAATATCATGTCTTTAAATATCCAGTTGTTAAATATCCCGTTGTTAAATATCCCTTTGTTAAATATCATGTCGTTAAATATCATGTCGTTATATATCCTGTTGTTAAATATCATGTCGTTATATATCCTGTTGTTAAATATCATGTCGTTAAATATCCTGTCGTTAAATATCATGTCGTTATATATCCTGTTGTTAAATATCCAGTCGTTAAATATCCAGTCGTTAAATATCCAGTCGTTAAATATCCAGTCGTTAAATATCCTGTTGTTAAATATCCTGTTGTTAAATATCCTGTTGTTAAATATCATGTTGTTAAATATCGAGCAGATACAAGTGAGAAATAAAATTAAAACCTTTCCAAGACAAGTGTCTAAGAAAAGGGTACTCTGTGGACAATGTACTAAATTCCTGGCCATGAAACTAACTATCTCATCTACAATGGAATTAATGCAAGACTAATATAAAAATAAGAGAAATGGCCATGCAACTAACTATCTCATCTACAATGGAATTAATGCAAGACTAATATAAAAATAAGAGAAATGGCCATGCAACTAACTATCTCATCTACAATGGAATGAATGCAAGACTAATATAGAGATAATAGGGAGCCGCGATAGCTCAGTGGTTAGTGAACTGGGCTACAAAGGACAAGGGTTAGGGTTCGATCCCAATAGACGGCTTCCCGGTTCACCCAGCCTTAAATGGGTACCGGATTTTTTTCTGGGAAGGTAAACGGCACGGGCGTAATACCGACCACATTACCCCGAATATCATGTGCTGAATGTCTGTAAAATATATGGTCACTAACACCATATTCCCTACACGGCACTTGGCGTGACGGGTGTACTTTACTTTACTTATAGAGATAATAGAAATGGCCATGCAACAAACGATTCCATCCACATGTAAGGAGAGAAGATGGATATATGTCGGACATGTGCTGAGAAGAGACAACAAGAGCATTCCAAAACTGTTTCCTCTATGGATAACATCAGGACACAATACACAAAGATGAAGTCCTAGGGGGGCACTGAAATGAACATTCATAAAGAAAGATGAAGTCCTAGGGAGGCACTGAAATGAACATTCATAAAGAAAGCAAAGTTGGCAGACATAGACTAATTAGATTAGATCGAACATGTTGATAACAATAGATATATACTAATTAGATTAGGTCGAACATGTTGATAACAATAGATATAGACTAATTAGATTAGATCGAACATGTTGATAACAATAGATATATACTAATTAGATTAGGTCGAACATGTTGATAACAATAGATATAGACTAATTAGATTAGATCGAACATGTTGATAACAATAGATATAGACTAATTAGATTAGATCGAACATGTTGATAACAATAGATATAGACTAATTAGATTAGATCGAACATGTTGATAACAATAGATATAGACTAATTAGATTAGATCGAACATGTTGATAACAATAGATATAGACTAATTAGATTAGATCGAACATGTTGATAACAATAGATATAGACTAATTAGATTAGATCGAACATGTTGATAACAAAAGATATAGGCTAATTTGATTAGATCGAACATGTTGATAACAATAGATATAGACTAATTAGATTAGATCGAACATGTTGATAACAATAGATATAGACTAATTAGATTAGATCGAACATGTTGATAACAATAGATATAGACTAATTAGATTAGATCGAACATGTTGATAACAATAGATATAGACTAATTAGATTAGGTCGAACATGTTGATAACAATAGATATAAACTAATTAGATTAGGTCGAACATGTTGATAACAATAGATATAGACTAATTAGATTAGATCGAACATGTTGATAACAATAGATATAGACTAATTAGATTAAATCGAACATGTTGATAACAATAGATATAGGCTAATTAGATAGATCGAACATGTTGATAACAATAGATATAGACTAATTAGATTAGGTCGAACATGTTGATAACAAAAGATATAGACTAATTAGATTAGGTCGAACATGTTGATAACAATAGATATAGACTAATTAGATTAGATCGAACATGTTGATAACAAAAGATATAGATAAGAAGAACGCTACTAGCGATATGTTAAGTCAAGCCACGGTGGAAGAATTAATATCAAGACCAAGTTAAATGTATCGTAAATGGACTGTAGTTAAATGTGCTGTAAATGGGCTATACTTAAATGTGCTGTAAATGGGTTATACTTAATTGTGCTGTAAATGGGCTATATTTAATGTGCTGTAAATGGGTTATACTTAAATGTGCTGTAAATGGGTTATACTTAAATGTGCTGTAAATGGGATATACTTAAATGTTCTGTAAATGGGCTATACTTAATTGTGCTGTAAATGGGCTATATTTAATGTGCTATAAATGGGCTATGTTTAATGTGCTGTAAATGGGCTATACTTAAATGCACTGTAAGTGGGATATATTTAATGTGCTGTATATGGGCTATGCTTAAATGTTCTGTAAATGGGCTATACTTAAATGTGCTGTAAATGGGCTATATTTAAATGTGCTGTAAATGGGCTATACTTAAATGTGCTGTAAATGGGCTATACTTAAATGTGCTGTAAATGGACTATACTTAAATGTGCTGTAAATGGGCTATACTTAAATGTGATGTAAATGGGTTATACTTAAATGTGCTGTAAATGGGCTATACATAAATGCGTTGTAAATTCGCTATATTTAATGTGCTGTAAATGGGATGTACTTAAATGTGCTGTAAATGGGTTATACTTAAATGTGCTGTAAATGGGCTATACTTAAATGTGCTGTAAATGTGCTATACTTAAATGTTCTGTAAATGGGCTATACTTAAATGCGCTGTAAATAAGCTATATTTAATGTGCTGTAAATGGGCTATACTTAAATGTGCTGTAAATGGGCTATACTTAAGTGTGCTGTAAATGGGCTATATTTAATGTGCTGTAAATGGGCTATATTTAATGTGCTGTAAATGGGCTACACTTAAATGCGCTGCATATGGGCTATATTTAATGCGCTGTAAATGGGCTATACTTAAATGTTCTGTAAATGGGCTATACTTAAATGTGCTGTAAATGGGCTATACTTAAATGTGCTGTAATTGGGCTATACTTAAATGCGCCTTAAATGGACTATACTTAAATGTTCTGTAAATGGTCTATACTTAAATGTACTGTAAATGGGTTATACTTAAATGTGCTGTAAATGGGCCTTCCTTAAATGTGCTGTAAACGGGCTATACTTAAATGTGCTGTAAATGAGCTATACTTAAATGCGCCTTAAATGGGCTATGCGTAAATGTGCTGTAAATGGGCTGTTAACGGACTGTAGTTAAATGGACTGAAATTAAATGTGCTGTAAATGGGTTGTAGTTAAATGTGCTGTAAATGGGTTGTAGTTAAATGTGCTGTAAATGGGTTGTAGTTAAATTGGATGTAGTTAAATTGGCTGTAAATGGACTGTAGTTAAATTGGCTGTAGTTAAATTGGCTGTAAATGGGTTGTAGTTAAATTGGCTGTAAATGGGCTGTAGTTAAATTGGCTGTAAATGGGCTGTAGTTAAATTGGATGTAGTTAAATTGGCTGTAAATTGGCTGTAGTTAAATGTGCTCTAAATTGGCTGTGGTTAAATTGGCTGTAAATTGGCTGTAGCTAAATTGGCTGTAAATTGGCTGTAGTTAAATTGGCTGTAATTGGGCTGTAGTTAAATTGGCTGTAGTTAAATTGGCTGTAATTGGGCTGTAGTTAAATTGGCTGTAATTGGGCTGTAGTTAAATTGCCTGTAGTTAAATTGGCTGTAAATGGGCTGTAGTTAAATTGGCTGTAATTGGGCTGTAGTTAAATTGGCTGTAGTTAAATTGACTGTAATTGGGCTGTAGTTAAATTGGCTGTAGTTAAATTGGCTGTAAATTGGCTGTAGTTAAATTGGCTGTAATTGGGCTGTAGTTAAATTGGCTGTAGTTAAATTGGCTGTAAATTGGCTGTAAATTGGCTGTAGTTAAATTTCCTGTAAATTGGCTGTAGTTAAATTGGCTGTAATTGGGCTGTAGTTAAATTGGCTGTAGTTAAATTGGCTGTAAATGGGCTGTAGTTAAATTATCTGTAATTAAATGTGATGTAAATTGGCTGTTGTTAAATGTGCTGTAAATGGGCTGTGGTTAAATGTGATGTAAATAGGCTGTAGTTAAATGGCCTGTAGTTCAATGTGTTGTCAATCTCTGATATTTAATGAACTTTCAACATTTAATCCCAGCAAGGAGACATATTACACTTCCTGCTTGAAGCAAAGATGTGGCTTCGTGTCTGCCCCACTAGCAGGGAAGATATCCGAGGCTACCAAATTGTGTGGTCAGTAATTGTATATTAATGTTATCTTCTACTTTCTCTACCTTCCAGCTCCCTGTAGAGCATAGGTCTTGTTCAACCGCTTTTCAGGCCGTCCTGTCTTTGGTATTCTGAATACTTTTTTCTGTTAAACTGTCATTACAAAACACTGTTACAATTTTCATTAGATCATTTCCCAGCCACATGTTACAAGGGGAAATTCTAGTTTTTAAAAGTCTGCTTTGTTGCTATATAAGTTCTTTGTTATATCATTGAATACTAAGTGATTCGATGAAAATGATAATAAAACTAGAGGCTAGCGCTGTACTCAGACAAAGGGTAGAATCATTGCAGAAGTCAACAATACGTAACACATTTGTTTACTTCCGTGGACATGAGGGAGTACTGGAAAATAAAAGAGCGGATAGGTTGGCTTGCTGTGCTATCGTTGAAGACGGTCAACCAATGGATAACGCGGACATCACAATGCCCTCAGAGATGTGGGACGGACACGGGACTTCTAGAACCATGAGTCCACGTCTTTCCTTCAGATGAAAGAGATGGGGGTTAAGTTGGGCACAGCCTTAATTGAGAAACTTAGTGGGTGTGTAAGAAGACTTATCAACCAACACAGAACTGGAGTCATCAGTCGCTGGACGCTGTAGAACGTGATGAGGAAGGGATTTGAGCACCTATGGACATGTTCGAAGTGTAATGATGATGACCCGCAAATAACTCAACAATAATAACTCTTCAAGAAATCAATAACTCATTGTTGAGAAAAGGTTTTTACTTATCCATGGCTATATTTTTATTGTTTGCTATCAATGAACCGAGATATTTAAAAGTTGTCATCTTTTTTTTCCAATAATAGATAATAATTATGTCCTAATTGAGCCTCTATAAGTGTTCTACCTGCTGTAGAAATTAAGATCGAGATTACATTTCTCATTGCTACATTGAACATGACATTGCCTTTAGAAAGGAATGGTTTCACTGCAGGTAGGGCACTCCCATATTCGGCCAGTGTTCGTTACAACAACTAACAAAGTGTACATTCTGATCGGTCATACTGTTCTATAGAGCACGTTGCGTTCTGTGAAAATGGTGCGCTACTTGATGCATAGAAAATTGCATTATAAAACGTGCTGAGCTCTGTACAAAGTGGCGTACAGATCATAATAGACACACCCTGGTGGCTGTGACTGGCGTCATAGACTTTCCACATAAACTCCCTCTCCACCCTGCACACCCCCCCCCCCTTTCTTATAGTAACATCACAATTATCCTAAGATTAACACTTCCGGTTTTTTAAAAAAACCAGCAACTAACAATTTGTGTGACTCAACCCTTGTTAATTACTGCACAAGTTAATACTTCCTGTCTGTTGTTACTTTTACAGATGCAGATGACAGCCCCAGATGTCTTCAAGCTTGCATTGTGACGATGGTGATGTCACTCCTAACAAAATACCTTTGACCTACTTCAAACTAGGTCAAAGAAAGTCCACACCACGTGACCTGACCCAAATAAATATAACTATACGTCAAACACTGGAAAAAAAACTGTGAGAACACGAAAGATAGAAGACAAAAGAGATCGAGGAATGCAAATACCAAACAAATGATATAAAAATATAAAATGGCTTGAAAGAATGCAACAGACAACGCCACCAGAATAAGTGATCTAAAGAACACGTATTTATGAAACATGTTGATAATTAACACTTAATCTTGCTGCACTTATCAATCTTTCACTCCAAAGAAAATAACATAATTTCTATTCCTCATCCTTTCAGCTCCCTGTGGAGCATAGGTTTTCAACAAACACTATCATCTCCTGTGGAGCATAGGTCTTCAACAAACACTATCAGCTCCCTGTGAAGCACATGTCTTCAACAGACACTTTTAGCTCCTTGTGGAGCATAAGTCTTCAACAAACATTTCAGCTCTCTGTGAAGCACATGTCTTCAACAGACACTTTTAGCTCCTTGTGGAGCATAGGTCTTCAACAAACACTATCAGCTCCCTGTGAAGCACATGTCTTCAACAGACACTTTTAGCTCCTTGTGGGGCATAGGTCTTCAACAAACACTATCAGCTCCCTGTGAAGCACATGTCTTCAACAGACACTTTTAGCTCCTTGTGGAGCACAGGTCTTCAACAAACACTTTCAGCTACCCATGGAGCACAGCTCTTCAACAAACGCTTTCAGCTCCCTGTGGAGCATACGTCTTCAACAAACACTTTCAGCTCCCTGCGGAGCATGGATCTTCAACAAACACTTTCCGCTCCCTGTGGAGCACAGGTCTTCAACAAACACTTTCAGCTCCCTGTGTAGTAAAGGTATTCAGTAAACTCTTTCAACTCCCTGTGCAGCATAGGTCTTCAACAAACACTTTCCCAACCGTTCTGCCTCTTGCTATTCATTTAAGATCATTCCATGTCTTCCCCATCATCTTTGTCTGTGCTTGCACCTGCATTCTTCAAGAACAGCTTATCTTCCTCTTTGTCTCTCCTGCTAGACAAAAGATGACTCGGTGACCCGGACTCCTATACGGATTTTTTAGACTTGCTTCATAATCTTCTAGACAGTGAGCCCTTATCTTTACAGGATAAATATATATATATATAATATATATATATATATATATATATATATATATTATATATAGATATATTTTAAATTCCTTTCATAGCCTGACCACTGTCCACGACACACAGGGAAGTCAACATATTTCGATTATTTTGTTTTTGATGTTTCATTACTAGTTAGCTATGTAGGATTAGTTTTATTTATTCACATATCTGTGTGTGTATGTTGTTTGTTTGTTCCTGCTGAAGGCCTATTGAGCCGAAACGTCGTTCGAATCTGTGTCGTCTATTAATCACGTAAAGCTTCTAACATACCATTTTTTATTTTTTTTTCAATTTTTCCTCTTTACAGGATGGTGGATTTACTTTTTTCTATTTTCTTTGACTTATTCAATTTTGTCGCTTGGCTTACCACGGCAACAGCCGGGGTTCGTAATCCTGGCGAGGACACCTGGGTTTTACTAATTCCCTAAAAATTAGTAGGAGCCGCGATAGCTCAGTGGTTAGTGAACTGGACTACTACGGACAAGGGGTAGGGTTCGATCCCAACCGACGGCTCCGGGTTCACCGAGCCTTAAATGGGTACCGGATTTTTTCTGGGAAAGTAAAAGCAGCACGGGCGTAATACCGACCACATTACCCCAAAAATCATGTGCTGAAGGTCTGTAAAATATAGGGTCACTAACACCATATTTCCCTATACGCCACTTGGCGTGACGGGGGGTACTTTACTTTTTACTTACTTATTCAATTTTGTGAATTTTTTACCGCTCATTTGTGTACAGTGCAGAATAGCAAGCTCCATACACAACCCTCCTTAGTCACCTCTTACGGACATGCCTGGTAGGGAACAGCGCTACAGTTCTTTACTTCCATCTCGTGCTCCAGCAGCGCACGGGTGTAACAAGACAATTAATCTACATCAAAATCATCATCATTATCATCAAGTACCGGGCCTGCTGACGTAGGTGATCATGTCTCTCCACAACTTTTGATCTCGACAGTTATTTATCATTTCTGTTGTTGACCTTCTGTCAAGCCATTCTCTTAAGCTGTCTGGTATCCTTCCCTCTTTGCTTTTCTCTATCTCTTCGTCCCTCAATTTCCCCAGTTGTTACAATATATTCCAGCTGTTCTCTTCTCATTACATGGCCAAAAATTATGATTGTTTCTCCCTAATATTGGAAATTAGTTCTCTTTTTTACTTTGACCTCTTTCAGAACGTTAGTCATTACTCTTCTTAGCTGTCCACGGTATTCTCAACATTCTTCTGTAAACCAGCATTTCTACAGACTCCAGTGATTGTGTGTTGTCCTATTGTCCATGAATCATATCCAAATGTTAAGATTTGCCCTACGTAACATTTAACAACATCAAAATAGTTAAAATAAAATACAATTTTATAGAAACAACTTCTAGTGAGATTATATTAAAATAATTAGTAAATCAGCTTGTTATTGTTTACAGTTTTCGTTTACAATTTAAATTCAATGTTAGAGTCATTATACTTGTATTATAGTTACATGCTTCGTCTCTGTCTCATATGGTTTCCTGTTGTAACTTTATAAGTAACTATTCTTACTTAATACATACAAACACAGAAAGGAACTGAAGGACATTGGCTCCATATCACTGATCATAGAAACATGCGATTGATGTAGTGCTTTTGGCAGGACAAAGTAACCAGCTCCATCTTGCTCGAGCCAAACTCCCATCAATCAACTAGGAGTCGGAGACTAAGGTGGCTGTGTCATGTAAGAGGAACTGTAAACAATTGTATACCCAAACAAATATTGTATGGCGAATTTAAGGACGGAAAGAGACTAAGGGGCAGAATCGTACTGGATATAAGGATGTTTGCAGGGCTTCCTTGAGAGAATTTTCTATCAGAGGAAGAAACTGGGAGAATCTGGCTGCAGATCGTGACTCATGGGGAACACAATTTAAACAAAATAGGGCACAGCAACATTTAAAGGCAGTGTTAATATCAAATTCAACCCGAATAAAATGCTGTCTGAAATCGGATGCACTGGGCCACTGGCGCAGAACACAGTGCAACGTATTAACGGGTGTTCAGTCAGAGTGGATCTGACAGACTCTAATTGTGATGTTCTGTCTGTGGGGGCGATCAACACACTTAGCCTGACAGCTGACTTCATGTGAGAGTCTGGAATCCTTACTCTGATTGAGTCCTGAACGCAGAGAGAGAGAGAGAGAGAGAGAGAGAGGGAGAGAGAGATATCAAATTCAAAAATAAAAAAGACGCAGAAGAAGACTAGGCCAGGAACCACGAATACATCTATTTAATTCTACTGCCGAATCTGTGTATTCAAAATTGGCAGTTTCAACCACGAGAGAAGCTGTTCTACAAACAGCATCTGACATGACACAAATTTTACCAAACTACTGACTTATCATGATTACTTGCTACACAGATCACACCAAAGGCACATAACTGTGTTATGTACACAGTGTGGTACATAAGTCAACACTGTGAACATATTTTGTTTTCTTGAAAGTTCTAAACTTAAAAGGAAGGAAATTGAAAATATGAGTTGCCATATTTTAGCGAATTAAAACGAAATTGAAACAACAATGAAGTATCGTTCTTCTTCTTCCCCTTTCCTTCCTCATCTGCCTTTAAGCGCCGAGGGGAGATATAATTTGCGGTCTTTTGCTCTTCTGTTCGTCTCTGCTGCTGTTATGTTTCCTAGTGTTTCTAATATTCCATCGAACCATCTATTTCGTGGTCGACCCTTAGGTCTGGTGTTCTCACAACGTTTGCTGAAATCTCGTTGTGTTGTGATCTTTCTGCCTTGTCACGTGGCCCAACCATTTTATCTGTTGTTTCCTTATATATTCAATATGACTACAAAACATGTTCTACAGGATTGCCCACAGTACACAGATCTGAGAAGAGCAATGTTGTCCACACCCACCTCCCTGGAAGAGAAACTATATGGGACAATCGATTCACTTAAACAGATAGCTGACTTCATGAGAGAGTGGAGTTGTGAATGTGTTCATTCTCCCAGTGGTATTCATTGGTTTTGCTGCATCATTATAAACATACTGAAACTGGTATTTCCTTAGCGAGTTTTACCACTCGCCCCTACAAGGTGTACCCACACATTCCGCAGCTACCATGTGTGAACTCTCACGTACTGAACATTATCAGTCACGAGCAGGAAACATTTTCACAAAATCGACAGAGATCAGACAAAATTGACTTATCAACCAACACAGAACTGGAGTCGTCAGTCGTTGGACACTGCGGGATTTGCTGAGGAGTTGATCTGAGCACGTATGGACATGTTCGTAGTGCAAGGATGATGATGAGCCGCTAATAACTCAATGACTCTATTACAAAAACAAATGAAAGAATAGATGAAGATGATGGGTAGACACGGAATGGTCTTAAAAGAATGTCAAGAAATAGAACGGCTTGATAAGTGTTTGTTGAAGACCTATGCTCCACAGGGAGCTGAGAGATAGAAGAAGAAGAACAATGACAAATATATTATAATTAATATATGAAACAATGTGCGGGACCACGAGAAGATCTCCAGGAAATGTAAAATAAACACAGAATGACGTTATGTAGCTTCATGTATAGAGAGACGTGTGTGTCTATAGGTTAGTTGGTATGATCCAATGTTTATTTTTTTAGATAATTATAATACAACAATTTAACAAGTATTAGTAACACAACGATTTTATGTGTAAAAGTAGTACAACAATTTTATTAGCAATTGTAGGTAGGAAAAGAATTGTAACAGTAAATCAGCAATTATAATTGTAAAAGAGCACACACATTTTTAAGGGAATACAAAAATTGTAATAGTAATTCAACAATTATAATTGTAATAGTAGCACACACATTTTAAAGGGAATACAAAAATTGTAATAGTAATTGAACAACATTAAAAGTAAAAGCAATACAAGTAATTTATTGGCAGTTAAACAGTGTTGACAGTAACGATAAAACAACCAGTCTAATTTTAACTCTTTCAGTACGTTTCTCCGCACAGTGCGTCACTTCCAATTTGATTAGTGTAAACTGTCATCAAACCATATTCTTTATATATGTCTTGTATCATCTTGGTATTCTTCCTCTTCTTCTACTTCTATCTTTTTAGCTCCCAGTGGAGCATAGGTCTTCAACAAACACTTTCCAAGTCGTTCTGTTTTTTTGCCATTCTTTTAAGATTATTCCATGTCTTCACCATCATCTTCATCTCTGCTTCTATCTGTCTTCTCCAAGAATTCCTTGGTCTTCCTCTTTGTCTTTTCCCCTGGGGATTCCAAAAAGGGCCTGTTGTGTAATACTCTCAGTTGGCTTCCGTAGTGTGTGTCCTATCCAGCGCCATCGTCTTCGCTGTATCTCTTTATCCACTGGTGTTTGACTGGTACATTTCCATAATTCTATGTTAGTGATTTTGTCCTCCCATTTCCATCCTTTTATCCTGCATAAACATCCATTAATGAAAGTCTGCATCTTCGTAATTGTCAATTTTGTTGTTCTCCATGTTTCACAGCCATAGGACCGCCTTAACATTTGAGTTGAAAATTTTTATTTTTGTATTTAACCTAATTTCTCTCAGACAGAGAGCCCTTCTCTTTCCTGGATGGCGGATTAACTTTTCCTTTCGTTGACTTGTCCATGTTTGTGAAGTTTTCTCGGCTAATTTTTTTTTACAGTATGGGATAGCCAGTCCCATGACCAACATCTTGGTATTAGTGAAATCTAATTCCTTGTTTAATTATAATTTTAAACAAAATTATCTAATGATTCATATATAACATGTTAAGTGTTAGATAAATATAAACATGTAGATTAATATTTAAAAACATGAACAATTATGTCTCTGAAATCTTTGCCGCTAGATTGATAAAACATTTCCGTGATGAAAGAGTTAATGCAGCAGTTACTTCGGGTCTACTTGTTGCTACTAGATAGCAAATTCAGGGTCAAGAATCCATACTTCTGCTTCTCTTTCACAGCAGTATCAATATTATAACTAAGCACAGATTTAACGCTATAATGTAGAAAACAAATATTGAGTTTAGACAACACGACCATCATGGCACAGATCAAAGAGCTAAGCTCTCATCATCTAAAGACTTCAACACTGAAAAGGCAATGCGTTTGCAGTGATACTTGTCATAGGAGCTACTGAGTTAAGTGCTTTGTTCACACCGTGAGCTGTGTGTTTCATCCGTTTTGATCATGTTTCGACATTCCAATCGTTTACAATGAACGATGATATCGTATGACAAGGAACAGTTGGCTGTGTTTACTTTCTGTGCGGTTTTGCCATATGTCATTTGGCGTGTGTTGGTACTGCTATGATGGGGACTACAGTTACCTTTCATTGTTTGGGAGATGAGTTAGTAATTCGAATGATTCCACTGGCACGGACAATTATGGATTTTAATTCGTTTGCAGTTATACCGGAGCCTTCCATAACCATAACTCAGCACTCGTTACGATCTTAACAAAGTGCAAAAACCCAGCAAAAAAAGCCTGACCCTCAATATCAAAAAGCCAGAAACTATGATAACATCAAAGAAAACACACACAACAATGTTGAATGAAATTAAATGGGAAAAATTATTAAACAATTTCATAGATTATAAATACCTGGGATCAATATTAACATCAGATGACGGATGCATTGAAGAAGTTAGAAGTAGAATAGGGTAAACAAAGACTGAATTACTTCCAATAAAAATACATCTTCTGTAACAAATCACTGTCAAATACTCAGTAACAAATCACTGACAAATACTCTGTAACAAATCGCTGACAAATACTCTGTAACAAATCACTGACAAATACTCTGTAACAAATCACTGACAAATACTCAGTAACAAATCACTGACAAATACTCTGTAACAAATCACTGACAAATACTCAGTAACAAATCACTGACAAATACTCAGTAACAAATCACTGACAAATACTCTGTAACAAATCACTGACAAATACTCAGTAACAAATCACTGACAAATACTCTGTAACAAATCACTGACAAATACTCTGTAACAAATCACTGACAAATACTCTGTAACAAATCACTGACAAATACTCTGTAACAAATCACTGACAAATACTCTGTAACAAATCACCGACAAATACTCAGTAACAAATCACTGACAAATATTCTGTAACAAATCACTGACAAATAACGTTATAAAACGTGTCTTAAAGTGCAGCATCAAACCTGTTCTACTATATGGAAGCGAGTCATGAACGATAAGTAAGACCACACAAAGAACATTAGAGACAGCTGAGATGTGGTTTATCGGATGAATACTACGAATTTAATGGATAGCAAAAATGCTAAATTAAAAATGTTATAAACGAGCTGGAGAAACCAGAAATATCAAAATCATAAGGAAGAGACAATCTACATTTAATGGGCATGTCGTGCGAAAAAAAGACATTGAGAATACAATAACAACAGACAGAATTAATGTAAAGAAAAGCAGAGGGCAACCAAGAGAAAAAAAATATTGAACATCTTATCCAATTGTTATAATAAAATAATTACCGACTGAAATTTTGACATGCAAGAAGGACCGAGTGATGTGGAGTGAGATGAGCGCCTACGCCAACCTGCATGGCACTTGATAATGACGACGCAAAAGCTTTTACATACACTGGCCCGTACCTTTTCCCTAATTATCACATAAACATATATATCATAATATTACATATTACACAATTATCATAATTGTTTTCTTCTAAAACAATATTTTATTTTAACTAAGTTAATGTAGATTTGTGAATCATGGACAATAGGACAACAGACAAGAAAATCACTGGAGTCTGTAGAAATGTGGTTTTACAGAAAAAATTTGAGAATACCATGGACAGCAAAGAAGAGTAATGAAAATGTCAAAAGAGGTCAAAGCAAAAAAAGAGAGCTAATTTCCAATATTAGGAAGAAATAATCATCATTTTTGGCCATGTAATGAGAAGAGAACAACTGGAATATATTGTAACAACTGGGAAAATTGAGGGACGAAGAGATAGAGTGAAGCAAAGAGAGAAAATACCATATAGTTTAAGAGAATGGCTTGGCAGAAGGTCAACAACAGAAATGATAAAGTACTGTTGAGATTGAAAGTTGTGAAGAGACATGATCACCTACGCCAGTAGGCCCGGTACTTGATGATAATGTCGATTAATTATGTTTTTTTCTACGTGTTAAAGAATTATTATGTTAAATGTGTCACAAAATAATGATCAACTGGTTAAATGATTACTTCCCTTTAGATCATTTCGTCAACTGTTTTTTATTTAATGTCTTTATATTTTTGTCTTGTATCTTCGGTAATTTTGATTACTCTCTTGTTCCCTCTTGTACTGGCATTGGCAGGTTTCTGACAGCGTTAGGTACACTCAACATTAGGTACACACAGTGTTAGGTAAACATAGCATTAGGTACACACAGCATTAAGTACACGCAGCATTACGTACACACAGGGTTAGGTACACACGTTAGGTACACACTTGTATTCATTCTACTGAGACCACTTGGGTGGGATTTCCTTTAGATGTATCTCGTGATAAGTGATATCAACATGCCCACACCTGAAACTTGAATACGTGAACTGTCTGCAGAGGAAACAACATCGGTGCCTCATTAATTTGTGCAATATTTAACAAATATAAGGGGGAAACAAACGAGGAAGTTTTAAAACAACTAGAAATGAAAAGAGAATTACTAAACAATTAGAGCAAGACAAATGAAATGTTTGGGTCATGAAAGAGTATATATAGATACATAAGGAGGCATCAAGAGATATTAAGAGGCATCAAGAGTATATATAGATACATAAGGAGACATCAAGAGATATTAAGAGGCATCAAGAGTATATATAGATACATAAGGAGACATCAAGAGATATTAAGAGTCATCAAGAGTATATATAGATACATAAGGAGGCATCAAGAGATATTAAGAGGCATCAAGAGTATATATAGATACATAAGGAGACATCAAGAGATATTAAGAGGCATCAAGAGTATATATAGATACATAAGGAGACATCAAGAGTATATATAGATACATAAGGAGACATCAAGAGATATTAAGAGGCATCAAGAGTATATATAGATACATAAGGAGGCATCAAGAGATATTAAGAGGCATCAAGAGTATATATAGATACATAAGGAGGCATCAAGAGATATTAAGAGGCATCAAGAGTATATATAGATACATAAGGAGGCATCAAGAGATATTAAGAGGCATCAAGAGTATATATAGATACATAAGGAGGCATCAAGAGATATTAAGAGGCATCAAGAGTATATATAGATACATAAGGAGGCATCAAGAGATATTAAGAGGCATCAAGAGTATATATAGATACATAAGGAGGCATCAAGAGATATTAAAAGGCATCAAGAGTATATATAGATACATAAGGAGACATCAAGAGTATATATAGATACATAAGGAGGCATCAAGAGTATATATAGATACATAAGGAGGCATCAAGAGATATTAAGAGGCATCAAGAGTATATATAGATACATAAGGCGGCATCAAGAGTATATATAGATACATAAGGAGGCATCAAGAGTATATATAGATACATAAGGCGGCATCAAGAGTATATATAGATACATAAGGAGGCATCAAGAGTATATATAGATACATAAGGAGGCATCAAGAGATATTAAGAGGCATCAAGAGTATATATAGATACATAAGGCGGCATCAAGAGTATATATAGATACATAAGGAGGCATCAAGAGATATTAAGAGGCATCAAGAGTATATATAGATACATAAGGAGGCATCAAGAGATATTAAAAGGCATCAAGAGTATATATAGATACATAAGGAGACATCAAGAGTATATATAGATACATAAGGAGGCATCAAGAGTATATATAGATACATAAGGAGGCATCAAGAGATATTAAGAGGCATCAAGAGTATATATAGATACATAAGGCGGCATCAAGAGTATATATAGATACATAAGGAGGCATCAAGAGTATATATAGATACATAAGGCGGCATCAAGAGTATATATAGATACATAAGGAGGCATCAAGAGTATATATAGATACATAAGGAGGCATCAAGAGATATTAAGAGGCATCAAGAGTATATATAGATACATAAGGCGGCATCAAGAGTATATATAGATACATAAGGAGGCATCAAGAGTATATATAGATACATAAGGCGGCATCAAGAGTATATATAGATACATAAGGCGGCATCAAGAGTATATATAGATACATAAGGAGGCATCAAGAGTATATATAGATACATAAGGCGGCATCAAGAGTATATATAGATACATAAGGAGGCATCAAGAGATATTAAGAGGCATCAAGAGTATATATAGATACATAAGGAGGCATCAAGAGTATATATAGATACATAAGGCGGCATCAAGAGTATATATAGATACATAAGGAGGCATCAAGAGATATTAAGAGGCATCAAGAGTATATATAGATACATAAGGCGGCATCAAGAGTATATATAGATACATAAGGAGGCATCAAGAGATATTAAGAGGCATCAAGAGTATATATAGATACATAAGGCGGCATCAAGAGTATATATAGATACATAAGGAGACATCAAGAGATATTAAAAGGCATCAAGAGTATATATAGATACATAAGGAGGCATCAAGAGTATATATAGATACATAAGGAGGCATTAAGAGTATATATAGATACATAAGGAGACATCAAGAGATATTAAAAGGCATCAAGAGTATATATAGATACATAAGGAGGCATCAAGAGTATATATAGATACATAACGAGGCATCAAGAGTATATATAGATACATAACGAGGCATCAAGAGTATATATAGATACATAAGGAGACATCAAGAGATATTAAAAGGCATCAAGAGTATATATAGATACATAAGGAGGCATCAAGAGTATATATAGATACATAAGGAGGCATCAAGAGATATTAAGAGGCATCAAGAGTATATATAGATACATAAGGAGGCATCAAGAGATATTAAAAGGCATCAAGAGTATATATAGATACATAAGGAGGCATCAAGAGTATATATAGATACATAAGGAGGTATCAAGAGATATTAAGAGGCATCAAGAGTATATATAGATACATAAGGAGGCATCAAGAGATATTAAAAGGCATCAAGAGTATATATAGATACATAAGGAGGCATCAAGAGTATATATAGATACATAAGGAGGCATCAAGAGATATTAAGAGGCATCAAGAGTATATATAGATACATAAGGAGACATCAAGAGTATATATAGATACATAAGGAGGCATCAAGAGATATTAAGAGGCATCAAGAGTATATATAGATACATAAGGAGGCATCAAGAGTATATATAGATACATAAGGAGGCATCAAGAGATATTAAGAGGCATCAAGAGTATATATAGATACATAAGGAGACATCAAGAGATATTAAAAGGCATCAAGAGTATATATAGATACATAAGGAGGCATCAAGAGTATATATAGATACATAAGGAGGCATCAAGAGTATATATAGATACATAAGGAGGCATCAAGAGTATATATAGATACATAAGGAGGCATCAAGAGTATATATAGATACATAAGGAGGCATCAAGAGTATATATAGATACATAAGGAGGCATCAAGAGTATATATAGATACATAAGGAGGCATCAAGAGTATATATAGATACATAAGGAGGCATCAAGAGTATATATAGATACATAAGGAGGCATCAAGAGTATATATAGATACATAAGGAGGCATCAAGAGTATATATAGATACATAAGGAGGCATCAAGAGATATTAAGAGGCATCAAGAGTATATATAGATACATAAGGAGGTATCAAGAGATATTAAGAGGCATCAAGAGTATATATAGATACATAAGGAGGCATCAAGAGATATTAAGAGGCATCAAGAGTATATATAGATACATAAGGAGGCATCAAGAGTATATATAGATACATAAGGAGGTATAAAGAGATATTAAGAGGCATCAAGAGTATATATAGATACATAAGGAGGCATCAAGAGTATATATAGATACATAAGGAGGTATCAAGAGTATATATAGATACATAAGGAGGCATCAAGAGTATATATAGATACATAAGGAGGTATCAAGAGATATTAAGAGGCATCAAGAGTATATATAGATACATAAGGAGACATCAAGAGATATTAAAAGGCATCAAGAGTATATATAGATACATAAGGAGACATCAAGAGATATTAAAAGGCATCAAGAGTATATATAGATACATAAGGAGGTATCAAGAGATATTAAGAGGCATCAAGAGTATATATAGATACATAAGGAGACATCAAGAGATATTAAAAGGCATCAAGAGTATATATAGATACATAAGGAGACATCAAGAGATATTAAAAGGCATCAAGAGATATTAAAAGGCATCAAGAGATATTAAGAGGCATCAAGAGATATTAAAAGGCATCAAGAGATATTAAAAGGCATCAAGAGATATTAAAAGGCATCAAGAGATATTAAAAGGCATCAAGAGATATTAAAAGGCATCAAGAGATATTAAAAGGCATCAAGAGATATTAAAAGGCATCAAGAGATATTAAGAGGCATCAAGAGTATATATAGATACATAAGGAGGCATCAAGAGATATTAAGAGTCATCAAGAGTATATATAGATACATAAAGAGACATCAAGAGATATTAAGAGTCATCAAGAGTATATATAGATACATAAAGAGACATCAAGAGATATTAAGAGTCATCAAGAGTATATATAGATACATAAAGAGACATCAAGAGATATTAAGAGTCATCAAGAGTATATATAGATACATAAGGAGACATCAAGAGATATTAAGAGTCATCAAGAGTATATATAGATACATAAGGAGACATCAAGAGATATTAAGAAGTATCTAGTGTATATATAGATACATAAGGAGACATCAAGAGATATTAAGAAGTATCTAGTGTATATATAGATACATAAGGAGACATCAAGAGATATTAAGAAGTATCTAGTGTATATATAGATACTTAAGGCGGCATCAAGAGATATTAAGAAGTATCTAGTGTATATATAGATACATAAGGAGACATCAAAAGATATTAAGAGTCATCAAGTGTATATATAGATACATAAGGAGACATCAAAAGATATTAAGAGTCATCAAGTGTATATATAGATACATAAGGAGACATCAAAAGATATTAAGAGTCATCAAGAGGATATATAGATACATAAGGCGGCATCAATAGTATATATAGATACATAAGGCGGCATCAATAGTATATATAGATACATAAGGCGGCATCAATAGTATATATAGATACATAAGGCGGCATCAAGAGTATATATAGATACATAAGGCGGCATCAATAGTATATATAGATACATAAGGCGGCATCAAGAGTTATTAAGAGTCATCAAGAGTATATATAGATACATATGGAGGCATCAAGAGATATTAAGAGTCATAAAGAGTATATATAGATACATAAGGAGGCATCAATAGTATATATAGATACATAAGGAGGCATCAAGAGATATTAAGAAGTATTAAGAGTATATATAGATACATAGGAAGGCATCAATAGTATATATAGATACATAAGGCGGCATTAATAGTATATATAGATACATAAGGAGGCATCAATTGTATATATAGATACATAAGGCGGCATTAATAGTATATATAGATACATAAGGAGGCATCAAGAGATATTAAGAAGTATCAAGTGTATATATAAAAACATAAGGAGGCATCAAGATATATTAAGAGGCATCAGTAGTATATATAGATACATAAAAAGGCATCAAGATATATTAAGAAGTATCAAGTGTATATATATAGATACATAAGGAGGCATCAATAGTATATATAGATACATAAAAAGGCATCAAGATATATTAAGAGGCAACAATTGATATATAGATACATAAGGAGGCATCAATATATATTAAGAGGCAACAATTGATATATAGATACATAAAAAGGCATCAAGATATATTAAGAGGCAACAATTGATATATAGATACATAAGGAGACATCAATAGTATATATAGATACATAAGGAGACATCAATTGTATATATAGATACATAAGGAGACATCAATAGTATATATAGATACATAAGGAGACATCAATTGTATATATAGATACATAAGGAGACATCAATAGTATATATAGATACATAAGGTGGCATCAAGAGATATTAAGAAGTATCAAGTGTATATATAGATACATAAGGAGACATCAAGAGATATTAAGAAGTATCTAGTGTATATATAGATACATAAGGAGACATCAAAAGATATTAAGAGTCATCAAGTGTATATATAGATACATAAGGCGGCATCAATAGCATATATAGATACATATGGCGGCATCAATAGTATATATAGATACATAAGGAGGCATCAAGAGTTATTAAGAGTCATCAAGAGTATATATAGATACATATGGAGGCATCAAGAGATATTAAGAGTCATCAAGAGTATATATAGATACATAAGGCGGCATCAAGAGTTATTAAGAGTCATCAAGAGTATATATAGATACATAAGGCGGCATCAAGAGATATTAAGAGTCATCAAGAGTATATATAGATACATAAGGCGGCATCAAGAGTTATTAAGAGTCATCAAGAGTATATATAGATACATATGGAGGCATCAAGAGATATTAAGAGTCATAAAGAGTATATATAGATACAAATGGAGGCATCAATAGTATATATAGATACATAAGGAGGCATCAAGAGATATTAAGAAGTATCAAGAGTATATATAGATACATAAGGAGGCATCAATAGTATATATAGATACATAAGGAGGCATCAAGAGATATTAAGAAGTATTAAGAGTATATATAGATACAAAGGAGGCATCAAGATATATTAAGAGGCATCTATTGTATATATAAATACATAAGGAGGCATCAAGATATATTAAGAGGCATCTATTGTATATATAAATACATAAAAAGGCATCAAGAGATATTAAGAAGTATCAAGTGTATATATAGATACATAAGGAGGCGTCAATAGTATATATATATATATATACATAAAGAGACATCAAGAGATATTAAGAGTCATCAAGAGTATATATAGATACATAAGGAGACATTATGAGATATTAAGAAGTATCAAGTGTATATATAGATACATAAGGAGACATCAAGAGATATTAAGAAGTATCTAGTGTATATATAGATACTTAAGGCGGCATCAAGAGATATTAAGAGTCATCAAGAGGATATATAGATACATAAGGCGGCATCAATAGCATATATAGATACATAAGGCGGCATCAAGAGATATTAAGAAGTATCAAGTGTATATATAGATACTTAAGGAGACATCAAAAGATATTAAGAGTCATCAAGAGGATATATAGATACATAAGGCGGCATCAATAGCATATATAGATACATAAGGCGGCATCAATAGCATATATAGATACATAAGGCGGCATCAATAGCATATATAGATACATAAGGCGGCATCAAGAGTTATTAAGAGTCATCAAGAGTATATATAGATACATATGGAGGCATCCAGAGATATTAAGAGTCATAAAGAGTATATATAGATACATATGGAGGCATCCAGAGATATTAAGAGTCATAAAGAGTATATATAGATACATATGGAGGCATCCAGAGATATTAAGAGTCATAAAGAGTATATATAGATACATAAGGAGGCATCAAGAGATATTAAGAAGTATCAAGAGTATATATAGATACATAAGGAGGCATCAATTATATATATAGATACATAAGGCGGCATCAATAGTATATATATATACATAAGGAGGCATCAAGAGATATTAAGAGGCATCTATTGTATATATAAATACATAAGGAGGCATCAAGATATATTAAGAGGCATCTATTGTATATATAAATACATAAAAAGGCATCAAGATATATTAAGAAGTATCAAGTGTATATATAGATACATAAGGAGACATCAATAGTATATATAGATACATAAAAAGGCATCAAGATATATTAAGAGGCAACAATTGATATATAGATACATAAGGAGGCATCAATATATATTAAGAGGCATCAGTAGTATATATAGATACATAAAAAGGCATCAAGAGATATTAAGAAGTATCAAGTGTATATATAGATACATAAAAAGGCATCAAGAGATATTAAGAAGTATCAAGTATATATATAGATACATAAAAAGGCATCAAGAGATATTAAGAAGTATCAAGTGTATATATAGATACATAAGGCGGCATCAAGAGATATTAAGAAGTATCAAGTGTATATATATAGATACATAAGGCGGCATCAAGAGATATTAAGAAGCATCAAGTGTATATATAGATACATAAGGAGACATCAAGAGATATTAAGAAGCATCAAGTGTATATATATAGATACATAAGGCGGCATCAAGAGATATTAAGAAGTATCAAGTGTATATATAGATACATAAGGAGACATCAAGAGATATTAAGAAGTATCAAGTGTATATATATAGATACATAAGGAGACATCAATAGTATATATAGATACATAAGGAGGCATCAAGAGATATTAAGAAGCATCAAGTGTATATATAGATACATAAGGAGACATCAAGAGATATTAAGAAGTATCAAGTGTATATATATAGATACATAAGGCGGCATCAAGAGATATTAAGAAGTATCAAGTGTATATATAGATACATAAGGCGGCATCAAGAGATATTAAGAAGTATCAAGTGTATATATAGATACATAAGGCGGCATCAAGAGATATTAAGAAGTATCAAGTGTATATATAGATACATAAGGCGGCATCAAGAGATATTAAGAAGTATCAAGTGTATATATAGATACATAAGGCGGCATCAAGAGATATTAAGAAGTATCAAGTGTATATATAGATACATAAGGCGGCATCAAGAGATATTAAGAAGTATCAAGTGTATATATAGATACATAAGGCGGCATCAAGAGATATTAAGAAGCATCAAGTGTATATATATAGATACATATATCGGCATCAAGAGATATTAAGAAGTATCAAGTATATATATAGATACATAAGGCGGCTTCAAGAGATATTAAGAAGTATCAAGTATATATATAGATACATAAGGCGGCTTCAAGAGATATTAAGAAGTATCAAGTATATATATAGATACATAAGGCGGCTTCAAGAGATATTAAGAGGCATCAAGAGGCTCTAAGTGCCATAGAAATGCAAAGCTTTTGTTTTTCACAGACGTAGAGCTGTTACCATACTACTTTATATTTTCTATCCAACGTCAACAATCACTGTCAAATCGTTCTCTTTCTTGCCATTCTTTTAAGATCATTCCATGTCTTCCCCGTCATCTTCATCTCTGCTTCCACTTGTCTTCTACAAGAATATTTTGGTCTTCCTCTTTGTCTTTTTCCTTGGGGATTCCAAAAAGGACCTGTTGTGAAATCCTCTCAGTTGGTTTTCGGAATCCAGCGCCATCGCCTTCGCTGTATCTCTTTATCCACTGGTATTTGACTGGTACATTTCCATAATTCTATGTTAGTCATTTTGTTAAAAATGAAAAGAGAACTACTAAGGACAATTCAAAGAAGACAAATACGATTTTTGGGTCATGTTAAAACACACAACAGCCGACTAAAAGTAATCCTTGTGGGGAAAATACAAGGTAAAAGAGCCAGACCAAGTCTAACATGGACGAGTAACATCAAAAGATGGACAAATCAGCCTATGACAACCTGCACCATCAAAGCAAGAGACAGAGCAGAATGGCGCTCCATGTTAGCCAATCTTCGTGGCGGAGACGGCACTCGATGATGATGATGATGATTTTGTCCTGCAATTTCCATCCTTTTATTCTGCGTAAGCATCCATTAATGAAGGTCTGTATTTTCAGGATTGTCATTGTTGATGTTTTCCCTGTTTCACAGCCAGATAACAGGATTGACTTAACGTTGGAGTTGAAATATTTTTGATCGTATTTAACCTAATTTCTTTGGACTTCCATATGTTTCCCAGTACAACGAATGTTCCTCTTGCTTTTGATATCATTATTTTCGTATCATTCTCTGTTCCTCCCTTTTTGTCTATATCACAGATATGCCCAGATATCTGATTTATGGGACGAAACACAGTCCAATTTATCAAGATGAGACAAAAACATATGTTTGCTAGTGTTTCTAGTATTCCGTCAATCCATCTTTTGCTCTTCTGTTCGACTCTGCTGGTGTTATACTTTCTAGTGTTTCTATTATTCTTCAATCCATCTTTTACTCTTCTGTTCGCCTCTGCTGCTGTTATGTTTCCTAGTGTTGCTAATATTTCCTCAATCCATCTTTTACTCTTCTGTTCGCCTCTGCTGCTGTTATGTTTCCTAGTGTTGCTAATATTTCCTCAATCCATCTTTTACTCTTCTGTTCGCCTCTGCTGCTGTTATGTTTCCTAGTGTTGCTAATATTTCCTCAATCCATCTTTTGCTCTTCTGTTCGCCTCTGCTGCTGTTATGTTTCCTAGTGTTGCTAATATTTCCTCAATCCATCTTTTTTCATTGTCGGCCTTTGGGTCTGGTGTTCTTGCAATGTTTACTGAAACCTTGTTTTATTGCGTTATGATCTTTCTGTCTTATCACGTGGCGAAACCATTTTATCTGTTGTTTCTTTATATATTCAATGGTTAAGGTTATTCCTAGTTTTTTTCCTCTGTTCTTAACTTCTGATCTTATGTCTCAGGCTGTTTCTGTCATTGTTCTAACACATTTAATCTCTCATTTTGCTAGAGTCTAAAGCCCTGTTCTGCCATTGACAGCAAAAATATAAAGTCAAAGTTTATATAGAAATATAATAATCATGATATCTGTTCGTAGTAACCATGATAATAACGAAAACAAAAACGTAAATGTACGTGTAAATTAAAATATTTGAACATATGGTGTAGAAACATGGACATTAGACAAGAAAACAGAATATAGAATTGAAGCATTTGAAATTTGGATATATAGAAGAGTAGGTAGAACTAGATGGAAGGAAAAGAAAACAAATGATGAAGTCTTAAAACAACTAAAAATGAAAAGAGAACTACAAAGCACAATTCAAACAAGACAAATGCGATTTTTGGGACATGTTAAAAGGCACAAGAGCCTGCTAAAAGTAATCCTGGAGGGGAAAATACAAGGTAAAAGAGGCAGAGGCAGACAAAGACTAACATGGACGAGTAACATCAAAAGATGGAGTAATCTGCCTATGACAATCTGCACCATCAAAGCAAGAGACAGAGCAGAATGGCGCTCCATGGTAGCCAACCTTCGTTGCGGAGATGTAACTTGATGATGATGAACATAACAATAGTATAACTATGAAAGACAACTGACCGCACAAATCCTTGGCTTCCGATATTCTCTCTGTAAGGGAAGGAAGCCCAAGCAGACATCGTTGGTTCAAGCAGGAAATGTAATCAGTCTCTTTGCTTGCATCATAAATAGGCAGTTTGGTGCATGTTGTTGATAGAACATGATAATTAATGGTTTTACTATAAAAGGTTTAAATACAACGTATTTAACTATAACACGTTTAACTATAACAAGTTTAACTACAACAAGTTTCTATGTATCTATTGACCTTTCGAGCCGTAGCCGGCCCATAGGGCGTAGACCAAGATACTCCTTCTCTTATCTGAATTTTTGTTCTAGCAGTTTTCAATTATTTTAAATATAATTTATCAAATCTCGCCATTTGTCTCTGTTCTGTGCAAGCAGCTCTATATCATTGAGGGAGCCGAATCCTGCTGCTCTTGCTTCTCTCATCAAAGTCTCTCAGTGTCTCCCTGTGTCTTCCTCTTTTTCTCTTACCTGTTGTTTCCCACATGAGGGCTTGCTTTACTATTCGGTTATTATCTCTTCTCATCACATGTCCAACATATGACCATCGTCTTTTCTTTATTACTGAAGATATTAGTGGTTGATTGGCGATTTCTCTAATTTCCTCGTTTGTTTTGAATTCGTTCCACGCTATACCAAGTATTTTCCTTAGACATTTATTTTCGAATGCGTTCAACTTTGTTTCTATATCTCTTGTTATTTTCCAGCTTTCAAAAGCATACGTAAGGGTTGATAGTACATTTGATTTGAATAGTCCATGTTTTGTGTTTGTGCTGATGAGTTTTGATTTCCACAACTTTTCAAGCCTTCTGAAAGACATTGCTGCTTTAGCTATTCTGATTCTAATTTCTTTGCGTGGATGCCCTTCTCGATCAATGTAAGAATTTCACAACACAACAAGTTTACCTACAACATATTTAACTATAGTACGTTTAACTACAACACATTTAACTACAGCACATTTAACTGCGACACATTTAACTACGACACATTTAACTACGACACATTTAACTACACCACATTTAACTGCAACACATTTAACTGCAACACATTTAACTACAACACATTTAACTGCAACACATTTAACTGCAACACATTTAACTACAACACATTTAACTGCAACACATTTAACTGCGACACATTTAACTGCGGCACATTTAACTACGACACATTTAACTGCGGCACATTTAACTACGAAACATTTAACAACGACACATTTAACTGCGACACAATTAACTACGACACATTTCACTACGACACATTTCACTACGACACATTTAACTACAACACATTTAACTACAACACATTTAACTGCGATACATTTCACTACGACACATTTAACTACAACACATTTAACTACGACACATTTAACTGCGATTCATTTAACTGCGACACATTTAACAACAACACATTTAACTGCCACACATTTAACTGCGACACATTTAACTGCGAATCATTTAACTGCGACACATTTAACTGCGACATATTTAACTACGACACATTTAACTACAACACATTTAACTACGACACATTTAACTACAACACATTTAACTACGACACATTTAACTGCGACACATTTAACTGCGACACATTTAACTGCGACACATTTCATTACGACACATTTAACTGCGACACATTTCATTACAACACATTTAACTACGACACATTTAACTATGACACATTTAACCACTGACCATACACGGCACGACTAAAAGTGATGGTCGCTGACAGTGTTGTCGGTGTAGACAAAGAATGTTTTTGAGAAGTAGGAGACGAATTTATCAACATTCACGCTGGGTAAATGATCACACATAAAATTACATCAATTGAAAGAATCAGAAATTTGTAAAAGTAAACAATCTGTGACATGAAGTATGAATTGGAAAGATGAAGACGCCCACGGAGTGACTTTAACAGTAAATTTTCCGATCTGCTTTTAGAAATGCTGTGACCTGTGGTGTAGCGGATTTCGGAAATTACCGACTGGAATAAAACTGGTTCCATAGACAGAATAAGATAGAATCAAGAAGATAATATCAGCAAAATGCCGCAGGAAAATGTTGAAGTCGACAAGTAAAGCAAGACCTGAACTTATTAGTCGAAGCTACATGGTTCGTGGGAGAGTTAGATGTGTACTGCCCCTGCGTTTGTATTGTTCTTTGTCATATGATCATTTCATAGACGTCTATGATCATAAACAAAGTTAAAACTCAAAGGCTAAGGAAAGCAAACCTTAATAAATGCTGGCTGAAATCGGATGCACTGGGCCACGGGCGCAGAACACAGTGCAACGTTTTAACAGGTGTTCAGTCAGAGTGGATCTGGCAGACTCTAAATGTGTTGTTCTGTCTGTGGGGGCGATCAACACACTTAACCTGACAGCTGACTTCATGTGAGAGTCTGGAATCCTACTCTGATTGAGTCCTGATCGCAGAGAGAGAGAGAGAGAGAAAGAGAGAGAGGGAGAGAGAGAGAGAGAGAAAACCTACAAGTGGATATCAAAATTGAAGGAATATACCTGGAGATAGTTCAGAACTACAACAACCTTGGACATACTATAACCAGTGATGGGAAATGTACAACTGAAATAAACAAAAGAACAGGTAGGCCTATGGCAAAAAGTAATTTTAATGTCGTGAAAATTATATTAACTTCAAAACAAATAGCACTAGGGCAAAAACTAAGAAAATGTATATTCTCAACATTCCTGTATGGTGCAGAAACAAGGACATTATACAAGAGAATAGAATTAAAATGTAAGTCTTTGAAATGTGGATTTATAGAAGAAAAATAAGTAGAATTGGATATAAAGAAAAGAAAACAAAGGATGAAGTCTTAAAACAACTAAAAGTGAAAAGAGAACTACTAAATACAATTAGAACAAAACAAATGCGATTTTTGGGGCATGTTAAAAGACATAAACGCATACTAAAAGCAATATTGGAAGGGGAAATATAAGGTAGACAAAGCAGAGACAGACCATGACTAACATGGACGAGTAACATCAAAAAATGGACAAGTCAGCCTATGCTGACTGCACCACCAATGCAAGAGACAGAACAGAATGGCACTCCATGGTATCTAACCTCCGATGGGGAGACAGCACTCGATGATAATGATGATGATGATGATGTTACGATTGAAGACACCGATCTTTGCTAAACAGGTAGAAAGGTAAGAAAAACAATTAATTTATTCTACTGTAGGATAGTTCTTTTATGACTTCATCAATTTAAAATAGTTAATCTAAATGATAAAGCCACGGGGCTGAACTAAAATATCAATTTGTGATTATGGCACGCGACTGTAAAGTCTACTTACACACAAGCGTCCTTAAATGTTGCCTGGTCTTGTACATTGTAGAGTTCAAATTCGCATCCGTCAGGGGTGTCTGTACCATTACAGTCGGCTTGCATGTCCTTGTTCAATGTGTTAAGTTGAATAAATTTCTCATATACTGAAACCAATTACAGAAAATTATTTGAAAGTCGAGCTAGACAGGCACGTCTCTTCCTCCACAAACATTCAGGGAAATGAGGAGAGTGTAGCGTTCTAGCGTTAGTTCAGAAGCTTCAATAAAGTCATGTGAAGATGTAGAGTTTATTTGATGTTGTCATTAAGTTATTGTCATGTGAAGATGTAGAGTTTACTTGATGTTGTCATTAAGTTATTGTCATGTGAAGATGTAGAGTTTACTTGATGTTGTCATTAAGTTATTGTCATGTGAAGATGTAGAGTTTACTTGATGTTGTCATTAAGTTATTGTCATGTGTTGATGTAGAGTTTACTTGATGTTGTCATTAAGTTATTGTCATGTGAAGATGTAGAGTTTATTTGATGTTGTCATTAAGTTATTGTCATGTGAAGATGTAGAGTTTACTGGATGTTGTCATTAAGTTATTGTATTGTGAAGATGTAGAGTTTACTTGATGTTGTCATTAAGTTATTGTCATGTGACGATGTAGAATTTACTTGATGTTGTCATTAACTTAGTGTCATGTGACGATGTAGAGTTTACTTGATGTTGTCATTAAGTTATTGTCATGTAAAGATGCAGAGTTTACTTGATGTTGTCATTAATTTATTGTCATGTGACGATGTAGAATTTACTTGATGTTGTCATTAACTTAGTGTCATGTGACGATGTAGAGTTTACTTGATGTTGTCATTAAGTTATTGTCATGTAAAGATGCAGAGTTTACTTGATGTTGTCATTAAGTTATTGTCATGTGACGATGTAGAGTTTACTTGATGTTGGCATTAACTTAGTGTCATGTGACGATGTAGAGTTTACTTGATGCTGTCATTAAGTTATTGTCATGTGACGATGTAGAGTTTACTTGATGTTGTCATTAACTTAGTGTCATGTGACGATGTAGAGTTTACTTGATGTTGTCATTAAGTTATTGTCATGTGACGATGTAGAGTTTACTTGATGTTGTCATTAAGTTATTGTCATGTGAAGATGTAGAATTTACTTGATGTTGTCATTAACTTAGTGTCATGTGTTGATGTAGAGTTTACTTGATGCTGTCATTAAGTTATTGTCATGTGAAGATGTAGAGTTTACTTGATGTTGTCATTAAGTTATTTTCATGTGACGATGTAGAATTTACTTGATGTTGTCATTAAGTTATTGTCATGTGTTGATGTAGAGTTTACTTGATGTTGTCA
The DNA here is from genome assembly GCA_032433765.1 of Megaustenia siamemsis. NCBI lineage: Eukaryota > Metazoa > Mollusca > Gastropoda > Stylommatophora > Ariophantidae > Megaustenia > Megaustenia siamemsis. The sequence goes on from JAVIAB010000041.1 coordinate 18,650,632, forward strand.
TTAACTTAGTGTCATGTGTTGATGTAGAGTTTACTTGATGCTGTCATTAAGTTATTGTCATGTGTTGATGTAGAGTTTACTTGATGTTGTCATAAACTTAGTGTCATGTGTTGATGTAGAGTTTACTTGATGTTGTCATTAAGTTATTGTCATGTGTTGATGTAGAGTTTACTTGATGTTGTCATTAACTTAGTGTCATGTGTTGATGCAGAGTTTACTTGATGCTGTCATTAGGTTATTGTCATGTGAAGATGTAGAGTTTACTTGATGCTGTCATTAAGTTATTGTCATGTGAAAATGTACAGTTTACTTGATGTTGTCATTAAGTTATTGTCATGTGAAGATGTAGAATTTACTTGATGTTGTCATTAAGTTATTGTCATGTGTTGATGTAGAGTTTACTTGATGCTGTCGTTAAGTTTTTGTCATGTGAAAATGTAGAGTTTACTTGATGTTGTGATTAAGTTATTGTCATGTGAAGATGTAGAATTTACTTGATGTTGTCATTAAGTTATTGTCACGTGAAAATGTAGAGTTTACTTGATGTTGTCATTAAGTTATTGTCATGTGAAGATGTAGAGTTTACTTGATGTTGTCATTAAGTTATTGTCATGTGAATATGTAGAGTTTACTTGATGCTGTCATTAAGTTATTGTCATGTGAAGATGTAGAGTTTACTTGATGTTGTCATTAAGTTATTGTCATGTGACGATGTAGAATTTACTTGATGTTGTCATTAAGGTATTGTCATGTGAAGATGTAGAGTTTACTTGATGTTGTCATTAACTTAGTGTCATGTGTTGATGTAGAGTTTACTTGATGCTGTCATTAAGTTATTGTCATGTGTTGATGTAGAGTTTACTTGATGTTGTCATTAACTTAGTATCATGTGTTGATGTAGAGTTTACTTGAGGTTGTCATTAAGTTATTGTCATGTGTTGATGTAGAGTTTACTTGATGTTGTCATTAACTTAGTGTCATGTGTTGATGTAGAGTTTACTTGATGCTGTCATTAGGTTATTGTCATGTGAAGATGTAGAGTTTACTTGATGCTGTCATTAAGTTATTGTCATGTGAAAATGTAGAGTTTACTTGATGTTGTCATTAAGTTATTGTCATGTGAAGATGTAGAATTTACTTGATGTTGTCATTAAGTTATTGTCATGTGTTGATGTAGAGTTTACTTGATGCTGTCATTAAGTTATTGTCATGTGAAAATGTAGAGTTTACTTGATGTTGTCATTAAGTTATTGTCATGTGAAGATGTAGAATTTACTTGATGTTGTCATTAAGTTATTGTCATGTGTTGATGTAGAATTTACTTGATGCTATCATTAAGTTATTGTCACGTGAAAATGTAGAGTTTACTTGATGTTGTCATTAAGTTATTGTCATGTGAAGATGTAGAGTTTACTTGATGTTGTCATTAAGTTATTGTCATGTGAAGATGTAGAGTTTACTTGATGTTATCATTAAGTTATTATCATGTGAAGATGTAGAGTTTACTTGATGTTGTCATTAAGTTATTGTCATGATTTTTTTTTTATTCGCCAGCTTTGACCTCTGACGAAGTCCCTAGAGACTAGGAACTGAATTGTAAGTGTTAATTCATTTTCTCTGGCAGCCGTGTGAACATGGGTCCCTCGCCGCACACGCAGATAACACCTTCTTCGGAGGTACTCATATTTTTTTCCGTCGATTGACATTTCCAGCCGGGCTTCTCTGCACTGACCAGGGGTGGTTGCCGCAGAGAGAAATCATAAATAAAAATCTCAACCGGTGCAGCCGGATTTGAACCAACAACCTCTCTGTCTCGAGGCCTCGAAACCAACCGGTCCACCATTGTCATGTGAAGATGTAGAGTTTCCTTGATGTTCTAACTCAATCAATACTATTCTTATTTTTAGCCCTGGTGTTATTTGTTTTGATGTTAGTATATTTTTCATGGCATTAAAATTACTTTTTGCCATACCTATTTTTTTGTTCATTTCAGTTTTACATTTTCAATCATTGCTAATAGTATGTCCAAGGTAGTTGTAGCTCTGAACTGCATCCAAGTCTTTGCCTTTCCACTTTGATATCCACTTGTACGTTTTGAGTTTTACCTTGTTTATGATCATAGTTTTTGTATTTTTTAATTTTCATCTCTAATCCATATTTTTTGCCTCTCATTTTGTTGTTGATTTGATTAGAATCGGGACTGCTATTTTCCTTATTTTATTATTTAACAGTTCATTTCTTCATCAGGCTCATTTCCTCGCTGGAATTCTTTGGGCTTCCGCGAGATCGTCTAGATAAACCACAAGCGAACGTGCAAGTAAGCCACATCTCAATTGATTTTAAATCATCATCATTGTTATGCGCCATGCCGGTTGTCGTAGGCGATCATTTCTTTCCACAATCTTTCTATCTACAGTGCATAGTATCAGTTCTGTTGTTGACTGTTTTCCATGCCATGACACCAAGCTATTTAGTTTCTTCTCGCTTTGTCGTCAGCTGTCTCTCTTTCCTGGCATTTTGCCAGTTGTAACCAAGTACTCCATCTTTCTTCTTTTCATGCTATGCCCGAAAAATGTTGATTGTTTCTTTATGATGTTTCTTAGGAGCTCCCTTTTTTTATTGTCCTCTTTGAGAATTTCCGCATTGATGTTTTTAGCTGTCCAAAGAACTTTCAACATTCTTCTGAGAAATCCTGTCTCTGTGGCCTCTAATCGTCTTTTCATGTGTTTGTCTGCTGTCCAGGGAACTTTCAACATTCTTCTGAGAAATCCTGTCTCTGTGGCCTCTAATCGTCTTTTCATGTGTTTGTCTGCTGTCCAGGGAACTTTCAACATTCTTCTGAGAAATCCTGTCTCTGTGGCCTCTAATCGTCTTTTCATGTGTTTGTCTGCTGTCCATGATTCGCTTCCGTAGGTAAGATTTGGCTGTACATTGCAACGATGAACTTTCTTTCTCACTTATATTGACATAGAATTGTTGCAAAAGCCGTTTTTCATTTTCTGAAATGTTATGTTTTGCCCTGATGTACTCTTTTTTTAAAATATTTATGTGGTGCATCTTTCCATGTTATTTTTGTGCCCAAATATTTATGACATTGCACTTGTTTCAGATTTGTCCTGTTTATTTTTATGCTGCATGATGGTGATGATTGTTTCTTCGATATAACCATTACTTCTGTTTTCTTACTAATCAGACTGAGATATTTCTTGTTTCTTTCTTTTACTAGTATGTCTTTTATTTCTTGTAGTTCTCTGTCTCTGCTATTAAGATTGTGTCATCTGCATACTTCAAATTGTTTATGTTGTGAAAGTTGATTTCAGTTTGTCTATTATTCTTCTGCTTCTTCTTTCCTTCCTCATCTGCCTTTCAGCGTCAAGGGGAGATATACTTTGCGGCCCTTTGCTCTTCTGTTCGCCTCTGCTGCTGTTATGTTTCCTAGTGCTTCTAATATTCAATCCATCCATCTTTTTTGGTCGACCCATGGGTCTGGTGTTCTCACAACGTTTGTTGAAAGCTCGTTGTGTTGTGTTTTGACCTTTCTGCCTTGTCACGTGGCCAAACCATTTTATATGTTGTTTCCTAATATATTCTATGGCGGGGGCTATTCCTAGCTTTTTTCTCAGTTCTTCATTTCTGATCCTATCTCTCCGACTGTTTCCTATTATTCGTCTAACACATTTCATCTCTGTATCGGTTTTTTACTTCTTGTTCATGCATCTAGGGTTCAGGTCTGGCATTGGTAGTGTCTACTATTGATTTAATAAAATTCTAATTCATAGCATGCAATACATAAGCGCAGAAAGGAAGCAATGATGAAGCAATCAAAAATATAATCTATAATCAAGGAAGGTGAACATATTTTGGTCATGTAATGAGAAGAGACAAGAGAATCTCAAAGCAGGCCCTTAAATGGTAAACAGAGGGTAAAAGAAAAAAAATCCGACCATACAGAAACAGTAAAAAATACAGTCGGGAGGCAACAACAAAAGGCATTAGCTCCCTCAACGAAATTGAGCAACTCGTTGAGAGCAGGAAGATATGAGCGTGTTACATTGATCGTCTTGCGCAAGGTCTGTCACTTGATAACAAAGATTGTTTGACACAGCAAGTCCAGAATTTCTGCCTTATGTGTCATCTTCGGCTAGATCAGACAGACAGACTGACAGACAGACAGACAGACAGACAGACAGACAGTCAGTCAGACGGACGGACAGATGAATGGACAGATGAATGGACAGTTGTTTAGAGAGATAGACAGATAGATAGATAGATAGATAGATAGATAGATAGATAGATAGATAGATAGATAGATAGATAGATAGATAGATAGATAGGTAGATAGATAGATAGATAGATAGATAGATAGATAGATAGATAGATAGATAGATAGATAGATAGATAGATAGATAGATAGATAGATAGATAGATAGATAGATAGATTGATAGATAGATAGATAGATAGATAGATAGATAGATAGATAGATAGATAGATAGATAGATAGATAGATAGATAGATAGATAGATAGATAGATAGATAAGAAAAGATTAACCCAAAACGCTTGTTATTTGTTTTGTATAGAAGAAGCCACCATCATCATGTGGTTGCTTGATCAAGATGTCAAAGACCTCACGTTGGTGTCAGGCGGCACCGAATACTGCGTTCATTTTCAACGTATGATCGTGCTTGCGTCATAGCTCGATGCCTGCGTCATAACAACGAGGGTTGCGTCATAACCACGATTCTTGCATCATAACCACGAAGCTTGCGTCATAACCACCATGGTTGATAACCAAAATGATCACAGAGAAACCTATGCAATTCCGTTTAACAAAAGGGGAGGAGTCAGGATGTGTGAATAAATTTTATTGGACGTTAGATCATGACCGCGATAGATCAATCTGGCTAATAGGATTGTCTCTTACCTTTTGTGACTTTATTGCATCTACTTGCTGCAAAAAAAGAAGCAAATTACAGATTATAAGCAGTTTATTCAAACACGAATATAGTAGATAAGCTATACAAGCAAAATTATACAAACTAATGTACGCGATCTAAATTATACAAATTAAATTATCACACAAAATTATGTCAACTGAATTGTACAAATTATATTATGAAGCTAAATTATAAAAACTAAAAATGTGAAAGCTAAATTATACAAAGAAAATTATACAAACTAACGTATACTTGCAAAATTATGCAAAATAGATTATACAAATTAAAATGTACAAACCAAATTATACAAATTAGATTAGGTAGAGTAAGTTTATAACAAACTAAATTATACATGGTAAGTTTATAACAAACTAAATTATACATGGTAAGTTTATAACAAACTAAATTATACATTGTAAGTTTATAAGAAACTAAATTATACATGGTAAGTTTATAACAAACTCAATTATACATGGCATGTTTAAAACAGACTAAATTATACATGGTAAGTTTATAACAAACTAAATTATACATGGTAAGTTTATAACAAACTAAATTATACATGGTAAGTTTATAACAAACTAAATTATACATGGTAAGTTTATAACAAACTAAATTATACATGGTAAGTTTATAACAAACTCAATTATACATAGTAAGTTTGTAACAAACCATATTATTCATGGTAAGTTTATAACAACTAAATTATACAAAGTAAGTTTATAACAAACTAAATTATTCATGGTAAGTTTATAACAAACTAAATTATTCATGGTAAGTTTATAACAAACTAAATTATTCATGTATGTATGTCATATCATTATATATAAATCAAGTGGAATCATCCGTTTTAATATCTCATCTTCCAAACAAAGAAACGTAGATGTAGTCCCCATCATAGCAGTCTTAGTAGTCGCCAAAAGACATAAGGCAACACCGCACAGGAAGAGAACACAGCCATCTGTTCCCTGTCATACGATTAATATACATGTAACATATTATATATATATGAATTTTTAGATAATTAAACACGGAATTATATTTCACCAATTCCAAGATGATACAAGACATATAAAAAGAATATGGTTTGATGACAGTTTACACTAATCAAATTGCGAGTGACGCACTGTGCGGCTAAACGTACATGTAAAGGAAACGTACGGAAAGAGTAAAGGGAAACAACACTTACGACATAACTCTCTTGTATCGGCAATCATTTCTTTTACCTCAGATGGTAGATTTGTGCAAGAATTAATCACACACTGCACGAAGATTTTCTCTTTTCTGTGACAGAATGGAACCAGTGTCATTTATAAGAAAATATATGTAATTTGGTGTTCGGGATAAGTTCAAAGAAATTAGGTTAAATACAAAAATAAAAATTGTCAATTTCAAAGTTAAGTCAGTCCTATTATATATATGTCAAACTTGGAGAACAACAAAATTGACAATAATGAAGATACAGACTTTCATTAATGGATGCTTATGCAGAAAAAAAAGGATGGAAATGGCAGGACAAAATCACTAACATAGAATTATGGAAATGTACCAGTCAAATACCTGAAGATAAAGAGATAAAGGAAAGACGATGGCGCTGGATAGGACACACACTCGGAAGCCAACTGAGAGTATTACACAACGGGCACTTTATTGGAATCCCCAGGGAAAAGACAAAGATGAAGACTAAGGAATTCTTGAAGTAGACAGATAGAAGCAGAGAGGAAGATGATGGGAAGACATGGCTTGAACTTAAAAAGAATGGCAAGAAACAGAACGACTTGGAAAGTGTTTGTGAAGACCTATGCTCCACAGGGAGCTAAAAGTGTTTGTTGAAGACCTATGCTACACAGGGAGCTGAAAGTGTTTGTTGAAGACCTATGCTCCACAGGGAGCTGAAAATGTTTGTTGAAGACCTATGCTACACAGGGAGCTGAAAGTGTTTGTTCAAGACCTATGCTCCACAGGGAACTGAAAATTGTTTGTTGAAGACCTATGCTCTACAGAGAACTGAAAGTGTTTGTTGAAGACCTATGCTCCACAGGGAGTTGAAAGTGTTTTGTTGAAGACCTATGCTCCACAGGGAGCTGAAAGTGTTTGTTGAAGACCTATGCTCCACAGGGAACTGAAAGTGTTTATTGAAGACCTATGCTCCACAGGGAACTGGAAGGTGAAAGGAAAAGGTAAGGATAATCACATATATCAAACATAACAGATAATAAATACAATGCAGGGCAGGGTGTACAGCTGCAGAGGAAAACAGAAATTAAACATAACATGGTATTTAGCAGCTAGACTAACAGAAAGAGAAGACAAACTACAATGTTTCGGCAAAAGTCTTCATTAGGTTTTACTATCAGACTATACAGATTAAACAAATCACTGAAGTCTGTAGAAATGTAGTTTAAAGAAGAATGTTGAGAATACCATGGGCAGCTAAGAAGAGTATTAAAGACGTTCTCAAAGAAGCCAAAGTGAAAATAGAGCTAATTTCCAATATTACGAAGAAATAATCATCATTTTTGGTCATGTAATGAGAAGAGAACAGCTGGAATATATTGTAACAACTAGTAAAATTGATGGACGAAGAGATAGAGTGAAGCAAAGAGAATAAATGCCAGACAACTTAAGAGAATGGCTTGGCAGAAGGTCAACAACAGAAATGATAAATAACTGTCGAGATCGAAAGTTGTGGAGAGACATAATCACCTACGCCAGCAGGCTTGGTACTTGGTGATGATACAGATTAAACATACATTTTCGAGTCAGATTGCACGACAACATAGAAATAACAAATGACGAAAAAAAGATGGTGTCCAGAGTCTGGTTAAAATGATTTATGGAAAATAGGGCAGGTAAGCAGATTGTTTAGATCTGGTTTGTGCACTTTTACTTGGAATTTTGTGTTTAATGTGCACCGTTTATTGGTTATATATGATGAAGTATTTTGCCGAAACGTTGTATTTTGTGTTGTATTTCTGTTAGTATAGCTATTCAATACTATTTTATGTTTTTTTTCTTTGCTATTTTGTGTTGTCTTCTCAATTTCTCAATTCTCAATTCCTAGAAGGAAGAGATTTTTTTTTTCGGACTGACACGATGTGGCTTCGTGGTTTAACCAAACGCTATAAATGGGTACCAGATATTTTCCTGGAGTTATTGACTTATTTGCGGGTCATCATCATTGCACTCCGAACATGTCCATAAGTGCTCAGATCCCCTCCTCAGCAAGTCCCGCGACGTCCAGCGACTGACGACTCCAGCGACTGTGTTCTGTTGTTGTTGATAAGTCTTATACACCGACTAATTTCCTGGAGTAATCATCATCATCATCAAGTAGCAGTCCTACTGGCGTAGGTGGTCATGTCTCTCCACAACTTTCGATCTCGACAACTATTTATCATTTCTTTTGTTGATCTTCTGCCAAGCCAATCTGTTAAGCTGTCATGTATTTTTCTCTTTGCTTCCCTCTATCTCTTCGTCCCTCAATTTTTCAGTTGTTGCAATATATTCCAGTTGGTCTCTTCTCATTACATGGCAAAAAATGGTTTGTTTCTTCCTAATATTGGAAACCAGCTCTCTTTTTGCTTTGACCTCTTTCAGAACATTTTCATTTCTCTTCTTAGCTGTCCATGGTATTCTCAACATTCTTCTGTAAAAGCACTTTTCTACAGACTCCAGTAATTTTCTTGTCTGTTGTCCTATTGTCCATGATTCACATCCATATGTTAAGACTGGCTCTATATAACATTTAAGAAATCTTTTTCTTGTTTTCATTGTCACAAATTGATTGCATAGTATCTTCCGCATTTTTTGGGAAAGCTATTCCTAGAGTGATATCAACAACATTACCCAACAATGTACGGTGGTCATAGACAAATAGGCCATCATCATCAGGTGCCATGACAGTTAGCGTATTATTCTCAGTGTCATCACAAAGATCAATCATTATAGATTACCTATTTTTTGTATCTTCTACTTCATTGCTTTCACGAGTTAAGCTGGCGTGGGTGAGTTGTGGTGCTGTTTTATGTCGTAGCCACGATACCAGCGCCTTTCGACCCGACACATCCGTCCTCAACATGAAGGAGTAGATTTGCTTATAATTTTTTGTTCTTGTTGGCGGTAATTTTGGCCTGTCCTTTTCAACTCTAAACTACTAATGATTGAGGTCTTCTACATGATCGATGTATGTTTTATGTCACCAATATGTTTGATGAATGACGTTACTAACATGTTTGATGATTGATGTCGCTAGCATGCTTGATGAATGATGGCACAAACATGCTTGATGAATGATGTCACTAACATGCTTGATGAATTAGTGTCACTAATAATATTGATGTACGATGTCACTAACATGCTTGACGAATGATGTCACTAACATTCTTCATGAATTAGTGTCATTAACATGCTTAAAGATTGATGTCTCGAACATGTTTGATGAATGATGTCAATAATACGATGGATAAATGGTGTCTCTAACATACTTGATGTACGATGTCACTAACATGCTTGATGTACGATGTCATTAACATACCTGATGTACGATGCCACTAAATTATTTGATGTGCGATGTCACTAAATTATTTGATGTACGACGTCACTAAATTATTTGATGTACGATGTCACTAAATTATTTGATGTACGATGTCACTAAATTATTTGATGTACGATGTCACTAAATTATTTGATGTACGATGCCACTAAATTATTTGATGTACGATGTCACTAAATTATTTGATGTACGATGTCACTAATTATTTGATGTACGATGTCACTAAATTATTTGATGTACGATGCCCTAACATGTTTAATGTACGATGTCACTAAATTATTTGATGTACGATGCCCTAACATGTTTGATGTACGATTTCACTAACATGCTTGATGAATGATGTCACTAACATGCTTGATGAATGATGTCACTAACATGCTGATGAATGATGTCACTAACAAGCTTAATGAATGATGTCACTAACAAGCTTTAAGCAAGATGCCACTAATATTTTTGATATATGAAGTCACTATTATGCATAATGTATATCACAGAATTGTTTGATGTATGATGTTCCTACAAGTTTGATGTTCGAAGTCACTAACAAGCTAGATGAATTATGTCAACAACATGTTTGCTGTATGATGTCACTAACCAGGTTTATGAATGGGATAACAAACACGTTTGCAGTATGATGTAACTAAGCAGCTTCATGTATGATGTCACTAACACGTTTTATGAGTCTTCTTCTTTTATTCCTTCTTCATCTGCCTTTCAGCGTCGAGGGGAGATATAATGTGCGGTATTTTGCTCTTCTGTTCGCCTCTGCTGCTGTTATGTTTCCTAGTGCTTCTAATATTCCATCGATCCATCTTTTTCGTGGTTGACCCTTGGGTCTGGTGTTCTCACATTTGTTGAAGGCTCGTTGTGTTGTGTTTTGATCTTTCTGCCTTGTCACGTGGCCAAACCATTTTATATGTTGTTTCCTTATATATTCTATGGCTGGGGCTATTCCTAGCTTTTTTCTCAGTTCTTCATTTCTGATCTTATCTCTCAGACTGTTTCCTGTAATTCGTTTAACACATTTTATCTCTGTAGAGGTTATTTTCCTTATTGTTCTTGCATCTAGGGTCCAGGTATGGCATTGGTAGCACAACGTTGGATGAAGATTGTTTTGTAGAGTGCTCGTTTTGTCTCCAGAGTTATTTCCTCTTTGGACAATAGTGGTGATAACTGTCAAATGATTTGACAAGCTGTGTTGCATCTTGATTCTATCTATGATGTTTGTGAATTATCGTTTGTCACTAAATTTCCAAAGTATTTGAATTCCTCTACTTGTTTTAGTTGTCTGCCTTCTATAGTTATGTTGATGTTCTGTTTATTTTGGTGACATTCATGACTTCTGTTTTGTTGATGTTGATTTTCATGTTGTATTGATGTTTCCACCAACGTGTTTGCTCGCTAAGGTCTCACATGCGATCGATTACGATCTAACTATAAATCTTTAGTTGTTTCCATTTAAAGAGTACTTATCGGGTCTCGTCCTTCTCCTTGGTAGAAAACTTTACACAACTTTTCTAAAATTCTAATCCGTCGAAACACTATATTAGTATATTTAATCACTTTAATCACACAAACTACACTCCGAAAATAAAACAACCGCCATAGTTTTATGAATGAGGTCACAAATATTCTTGATGTATGATGTTACCAACAATCCTGATGTATGATGCCACGAATAAGCTACTTTTAAAATGTCATTGACATGTTTGATGTGTGATGTTACTATCAAGCTTGGTGTATAAGTCATTAACAAGCTTAATGCAAGATGTTGCCATTAAAACGTTTGGTGTCTAACGTCACTAACACACTTAGTGTACAATGTAACCGCTAGGACTGACCATGTTTATCCAAGTCAATTGTAGGCTACAACTAATATATCACTTCTCATCTTACACAAACAACTGTGAAGTCTACTTACGCACAAATGTTGTCAATCAGTACTTGTTTCAGAACATCTTGTTTCTCCACTGTACAGCTCACGGAGTAGCCATTCAAAATACATGTTCCGGTCATGTCGTTATTCCGGTCACTAAACAGAGTCGTTACGTCATCTGTATAACAAACCAAAGTGAATGAATTCAAGGTCGCGCTAAACGAGTTATATGCTCTTTGGAGTCGTGACAGACGATTGGTTATACGGAAAGCATGATAAGTCCGTAGTTTGGTAAAATAGTACTGCATTACACTGGATGCTACTTAATGAAATAAACATGACAAGGAAAAAATATGGACTAGATATGAATATTAAAAAGACTAAAACAATGATCATAAACAAAGAAAATACTCAAAACCCACAAGTGGATATCAAAATTGAAGGAATAGACCTGGAGACAGTTCAGAACTACAACTACCTTGGACTTACTATAATAATCAGTGATGGAAAATGTACAACTGAAATAAACAAAATAATAGGAATGACAAAAAGTAATTTTAATGTCATGAAGAACATACTAACATCAAAACAAATAACACCAGGGCTAAAACTAAGAATAGCAAAATGTTACATCTTCTCAATATTCCTAGATGGTGCAGGAACATGGACATTAGACAAGAAAACAGAACAGAGAATTGAAGCCTTTGAAATGTGGATATATAGAAGAATAGGTAGAATTGGATGGTAGGAAAAGAAAACACACGATGAAGTCTTAAAAGAACCAAAAATGAAAAGAGAACTACTAAACACAATCCAAACAAAACAAATGCGATTTTTGGGCCATGTTAAAAGAAATAACAGCCTGCTAAAATTTATCCTGGAGGGGAAAATAAAAGGTAAAAGAAGCAGAGGCAGATCAAGACTAACATGGACTAGTAACATCAAAAGATGGACAAACCAGCCTATGACAACCTGCACTATCAAACCAAGAGACAGAGCAGAATGGCGCTCCATGGTAGCGAACCTTCGTTGCGGAGACGGCACTCGATGATGATGATACTTGATGCTGTTTTACTGAACAGCTTCTCTCGTTGCCGAACCTACCAATATTGGATAGACAGATTCAACGGCAGAATGAACAAGATGTATTAGAGGTGTATAGTCTTGTCTCCTTCTCTTGCGCCTTTTATCTTTTGAATTTGATATCATCGGTGCTTCTAATGATGATGTGCCGTGTTTTATTTTGCTTCTCAATGTACTACGACTTGCAACAAGATGCCCATAGTGTCTTTGGCGAATAGAGAATTTCCCCAAGGAAGCCCTGCAAACATCCTTATATATCAGAACTGGTCTGTCCTTTGGTCTCTTCACTGATAGAGAATGTCCTCAAGGAAGCCCTGCAAACATCCTTATATATCAGAACTGGTCTGTCCTTTGGTCTCTTTCACTGATAGAGAATGTCCTCAAGGAAGCCCTGCAAACATCCTTATATATCAGAACTGGTCTGTCCTTTGGTCTCTTTCCGTCCTTAAGTTCGCCATACATAATTGTTTGGGAATACGATTGCTTGTCATTCTCCTCACATAACAGCTCTATAGCTGCATGTCGATGGCGACTGTTTTCCTGATGTTTTCTACATTCGGGAGGTGGTGTTATTTAATCCAGGACACATGGTTCTAACGTGACAAGAGCAAGTATGAGAGATGATGTTTTCCGTCTGTTGTGTCCTAACATTACATAAGCCAAGTATGAGAGATAATGTTTTCCTTCTGTTGTGTCCTAACATTCCATGAGCCGAGTATGAGAACTAATGTTTTCCTACTGCTGTGTCATAAACATTCCATGAGCCGAGTATGAGAACTAATGTTTTCCTACTGCTGTGTCATAACATTCCATGAGCCGAGTATGAGAACTAATGTTTTCCTACTGTTGTGTCCTAACATTCCATGAGCCGAGTATGAGAACTAATGTTTTCCTACTGTTGTGTCCTAACATTCCATGAGCCGAGTATGAGAACTAATGTTTCCTACTGTTGTATCCTAACTTTCCATGAGCCGAGTATGAGAACTAATGTTTTCCTACTGTTGTTTCCTAACTTTCCATGAGCCGAGTATGAGAACTAATGTTTTCCTACTGTTGTGTCCTAACTTTCCATGAGCCGAGTATGAGAGATAATGTTTTCCTACTGTTGTGTCCTAACGTTCCATAAGCCATGTATGAGAGATGATGTTTTCCTTCTACTGTATCCTAATGAGGATGGAACTGACATTTCTGTTTACTAGAACTGCCTGGGCCAATAATATGGAGATAGTAAAAAAAAAAGTAAAGTACCCCGTCACGCCAAGTATTATAACAATACATGTTATCAGAAAGATGAATGTTTTATGTAACGAATAGATCAATGTACACTGTGAGTTAGAGAGATCAATGAGTTTACATAAAGAATTGATCAATATATGTTATCAGAGAGATCAATGAGTTTACATAAAAATTGATCAATATATGTTATCAGAGAGATCAATGAGTTAACGGAACGAATAGATCAATATGCACTGTGAGTTAGAGAGGTCAATGAGTTTATGTAGTCACGTGAGATGCATGAGTTGGGTGAGTGACTTAACATAATGACGACCAGTTACATTTTAATTAACAAAATGCGAGAATATGAAGAGATTCTTTCACAAACTGGACTCTGCAAGAAGGAGTCTCGGTGGCTGAGTGGTTAGTCTGCTCGCTTCTTGACCAGAAGGGTACGGGTTCGATTCTCAGAAATGGGGAATTTGTTTGGACCGACAAGGCTTCGGGTTTCACCAAGCCTCTACAAATTGGTACCAGAGATTTTACTAGGAAGTTAATGCGGCCTACCATGATATCGACATCACCCAAAAATATGCCGTCTTTTTCTGTTTCTACCTTTCTACTCCCTCTGTAGCATAGGTATTTATCAAACACTTTCTTAGCCGTTCTGTTTTTTTGCCATTCTTTTAAGATCATTCCATGTCTTCCTCATAATCTTAATCTCTGCTTCCATCTGCCCTCTTCAAGAATATTTTGGTCTTCCTCTTTGTTTTTTTTGCTTAGGGATTCCAAAAAAGGCCTGTTTGGATAATACTTTCAGTTGGCTTCCTCAGCGTGTGTCCTATCCAGCACCATCGTCTTCACTGTATCTCATTACCCTCTGGTATCTGACTGGTACATTTCCATAATTGTATGTTAGTGATTTTGTCCTGCCATTTCCATCCTTTTATCCTGCGTAAGCATCCATTAATGAAGGTCTGTATCTTTATGATTGTCATTTTTGTTGTTCTCAATGTTTCACTTCCATATAATAATATGGTGTTCTGTCTGTGGGGGCGATCAACACACTTAACCTGACAGCTGACTTCATGTGAAGGTCTGGAATCCTACTCTGATTGAGTCCTGATCGCAGAAAGAGAGAGAGAGAGAGAGAGAGAGAGAGAGAGATAGAGAGAGAGAGACTAACTTAACATTGGAGTTCCAATTTTTAATTTTGTATGCAACCTAATATCTTTGGGAGTTAAGGCAAAGAAATGCAAATTAATGCATAAAAATGCGAAGCTGCAGTAAAGCTGAATGGGAGGAAAAATTGAAAAATAGAAAAAATGGTATGTTAGAAGCTTTACGTGATTTATGGACGACACGGATTAAACGACGTTTCGGCCCAATAGGTTAATTTCTTTGATCTTCTTTCTCCAAAAAGTATGTTGTGGTCATAACAATATATGACCACTATCACTATACTCCCCATATGACTGGCAAGGCAGGAGATGTACTTTTTCACTTTAATTCTACAAGATGGTACATACAAAAATTATGATTTCTATTGAGATGCCTGTACTTACATGCTTTCCTCTGCAGTATGCAAGCGTCTGGAATGAGCAAAAACAGAAATATGCTGAAAATTATACACGAATTACATAATGAGACGTTTTGAAAGATGACTTGATGTCACCAAACATATATTGTATGTTTGAATTGTAAAGTCAAATGGTAACAATTTATAGCTGTTTGTTATTGATCACAATCTAGTGACACACCGATTGGCGTCCTTCCACAATTGGGAGCCAGTGACGGGGTGTGATAAACAATCCAAGGTATGGTGAGAGCTTTGCAAGGAAGGAACACAACACAATACTGACGTTTCAGCCTGAGGCCTTCTTCAGAATACAAGGACAACGACAACAAACAGTGAAGCACAATTATCTATAACTACATGTTAGATGATCAAATGGAGGGAGAGGAAAGTAGGATGTTGAAATAAGAAAGGAGATAGAGAGAGAGAGCGAGAGAGAGAGAGAGAGAGAGAGAGAGAGATGTGTATTCTACATGATATAATTCTCAATCCACAGTGCATCGTATATATTATGTTGTTGACTGTTTTACGTGCCATGAAAGGAAACTATGTTTTTTTAGTATTTTCTCACTTTGTCGTCCGCGATCTCTCTTTCCCTGTATTTTGCCTGCTGTAACCATATACTCCAAATTTCCTCTTCTGATGATGTAAAAGGAAAAAGAAATGATTGTTTCTTTGTGATGTTTATTAGGAGCTTCATTTTTGTGTCCGCCTTTTTGAGAATTTCCTCGTAGGTCGTCTTAGCTGTTCAGGAAACTTCAACATTCTTCTGAGAAATCCCATCACTGTGGCCTCTAATCGTCTTTTCATTTGTTTGTTTACTGTCCATGATTCGCTTCCACAGGGTTTAATGGGTTCTATATAGCACCGGTGAACTTTTATTTTTTTTACTTCTATTGATACAGACTTTTTGCATAAGATATTTTTCATTTTCTGAAATGCTATTTTATCCTGAACTATTCTGCTTGTTATTTATGTAGTGCATCTTCCATCTGATGTTATTAATGTGTCCACGTATTTGACGCGCTGCACTTGTTTCAGATTTGTCTTGTTTATTATTTTGTTGCATGATGGTGATGATTGTTTCTTCGATATGATCATTACTTCCTTTTTCTTATTATTTAGACAACCTTTCTTGTTGCTTTCTTTTACTATTATAACTATTCTATTGATACTTTCGCTAATTTACTCATGTATTTGCCTGAAGACACACCTTCATTTTATTGTACATTCAAAGTGATTAGAAGAAAGTGTATCGTAAAACAAAATAGAAAATTCATAGTCAAAAATAGAATGATGCAAGCACGCATCAAAATCACCGGTTTGCCATTCTTTAATCTTTCTGTTTACGAGCATCAATTTCTAAAACATCAATCATAAATCAATATTTATTTTATGATTTGCGTGTGTGGTGTCACAAATTGGAACCACTTCCATAAAAGATTAATTTATGGATGAGTGAAATGGACCAGGCTCAAGACAACTCCATCAATGAAAGATGAACAGCTCGAAGATTAGTATTAACATTTCACTATTAGAGAAAGACAAGCAGCTGTGATTAAAGGTGACAATTCTGGGCCTTTATCTTCTTGACGTTGTAATAACGCTTTGCTCGCGAGGGGCGTGGCTTCAAGACCTGGGCCTTTATCTTCTTGACGTTTTAATAACGCCTTACTCGCGAGGGGCGTGGCTTCAAGACCTGGGCCTTTATCTACTTGGCGTTGTAATAACGCCTTACTCGCGAGGGGCGTGACTTCAAGACCTGGGCCATTATCTTCTTGACGTTGTAATAACGCCTTACTAGCGAGGGGCGTGGCTTCAAGACCTGGGCTTTACTCTGAATTTTGAGCCCACAACTTCGCTTAACGTTCTAAATGAATAGACTGGCAAGCTATACTACCGACACTTGTGGTTAAAGATGTAGTTAGTTAATTAGTAAGTAAGTTCGTTAGTCAATTAGTTACTTACTTAATAAATAAGTTAGTAAGTTATTAGTTAGCTAGTAAGTTAGCTACTTAGTAAATTTGTAAGTTATTTATTTTCTTCTCTTCTCTTTTTTACTGATACCTAAAAGGTGTCGTGGTTTATATCATTTGTCGTTCTTGAGCTGCACGAACTGTCAGAATTAGTAATTTTCCTTTGTTGTTACATGTCTCTATCACTGCATCTTCTTCTGGGTCTTTCTCTTGGTCTTTTCCCATGCATTCTCGAGAAGAACACCCTTGATGGTGATTGGTGAGGATTCATTCTGACCAGGTGGCCTAACCATTTAAGCTGTTGTTGTTCTAAATATTCTTGGCAGGGTTTTGTCCCTACCATTTATCTTATGGTTTCATTTGGTATTCTATCTCTTCTTGTGTTGTTTGTTACTATTTTCAAGCATCGCAACACACAATTATTTATCTTTCTTAACTGTGATTTAGAAGGGGTCCATGTTTGACTTTCATAGCACACAGTTGGTATGAAAATGCTATTTATCATTTGTTGTTAGCTGGCATAGAAATGTTTGGATGTCTTAACAATGGTAAAAGCTGGTATGTGATAGCATTTGTAAGTTATTTCTTCTTCTTCTGTCCTTCCTCATCTGCCTTTCAGCGACGAAGGGAGATACAATTTTCGGTCTTTTGCTCTTCTGTTCGTCTCTGCTGCTGTTATGTTTCCTAGTGCTTCTAATATTCCATCGATCCATCTTTTTCGTGGTCAACCCTTGGGTCTGGTGTTCTCACAACGTTTTCTGAAGGCTCGTTGTTTTGTATTATGTTTCTTATTGTTCTTGCATTTAGGGTCCAGGTCTGGCATTGATAGCACAAATATGGGATGAAGATTGTATTGTATAGTGCTCGTTTTGCCTCCAGAGTTATTTTCTTGTTGGGTAAAAATTGTGATAACTGTCCGATGATTTGACAAGCTTTGTTGCATCTTGAGTCTATCTCTGCTGTTTGGGAATTATCGTTTGTCACTAACTTCCTAGCTATTTGAATTCCTCTACTTGTAAGTTATTTAATTTGTAGTAAATTAGTACAGGCGTAAAGACATCAAGATGTAAAGAGATGCGAAGCATGCTGTAAAGCTGATAATTATAATGATAATTTAAAAAAAAAAGAAAAGAAATTTATATGGTTACAGCTTTACGTAGGTTATAAACAAAACAAAAGTCGAACGGCGTTTCGGCCAAGTAGGCCTTCAGCTGGAACAGCAAACAACAGCACAAAAATATATACATGTATAAGGATATACATGGAAATCTAACTACATGGCGATAATATGGTAGATACTCAAGAAAGAAAAGAAGTCACTTCCCTGCGGTCCAGAGCTTATCAGCCACTAACTTAAAATTGGCAGGCTGACCAGGCAATCAGGTGAAAAATAAATGTGATGGGTTCTAAAAAATATGGGGAGGTGGGTACAAGATCCGTATACAAAACTGGGTTTTTTTTTTTTACTTTGGATGTGCACACTAAACAGATGTGCAAAAAGGCATGTGTACATAACCATACACGCGTACAAGCATGCGTCTGTATATATTGCCACAATGTACACAAAAGAAAACCCGACGGTGTCCAAATGTGCCAAGAAATGTCTTACCTCCATGCGCAACAGAACTATCATCATCATTGAGTGCCGTCTCCTCATAGAAGGTTGGCTACCATGGGGTGCCATTCCACTCTGTCTCTTTCTTTGATAGTGCAGATTGTCATGGGTTGACTTGTCCATCTTTTGATGTTACTCTTGGTCCGCATCTGCCTCTTTTACCTTGTATTTTCACGTCCAATATTACGTTTACTAGGCTGTTGTGCCTTTTAACATGCCCCAAAAATTTCATTTCTCTTGTTCTGTGTTTAATAGTTCTCTTTCCAGGTTTAGTTGTGTTAAACCTTCAACGTTTGCACTGCTTTCTCAACCGAACCTATACATGTTTGTATATTTGTCTGCATATGTATTGGCACATTTTTTACACTTTCGGGTTTCTTTTGTGCGATTTGTGGCAATATATACAGACGCATTCTTGTACACATGTATGGTTATGTACACATATATGGTTACGTACACATATATGGTTATGTACACATATATGGTTATGTACATATGGTTTTTTAAAAATCTTTTAATCTGGCAATCTGCCCGTAGTCTAGTTTTACTGTTAAGTGTTAATAAATTGTTCTCAAAAGTAGGTGTGTCCAAACGTGACTTGCTATGCATCTAGGTATGCGTCTACTAAGTGTTATTATAACAAACACTGCTCAATGAAAATATAAAGTGAAGAAAGTGTTAACATTAATGCAACACTAACTGATCCGAAAAGAGAAGAAAGTGTTAACATTAATGCAACGCTAACTGATCCGAAAAGAGAAGAAAGTGTTAATATTAATGCAACGCTAACTGATCCGAAAAGAGAAGAAAGTGTTAACATTAATGCAACACTAACTGCTCCGAGAAGTGAAGAAAGTGTTAACATTAATGCAACACTAACTGATCCGAGAAGTGAAGAAAGTGTTAACATTAATGCAACACTAACTGATCCGAAAAGAGAAGAAAGTGTTAATATTAATGCAACGCTAACTGATCCGAAAAGAGAAGAAAGTGTTAACATTAATGCAACACTAACTGCTCCGAGAAGTGAAGAAAGTGTTAACATTAATGCAACACTAACTGATCCGAGAAGTGAAGAAAGTGTTAACATTAATGCAACACTAACTGATCCGAAAAGAGAAGAAAGTGTTAACATTAATGCAACACTAACTGATCCGAGAAGTGAAGAAAGTGTTAACATTAATGCAACACTAACTGCTCCGAGAAGTGAAGAAAGTGTTAACATTACTGCAACACTAACTGATCCGAGAAGTGAAGAAAGTGTTAACATTACTGCAACACTAAATAATCCGAGAAGTGAAGAAAGTGTTAACATTACTGCAACACTAACTGCTCAATGACTAGGTATAAATGTTAACAACAATACAACACTAACTGCTCAATGACTAGGTATAAATGTTAACAACAATACAACACTAATCGCTCAATGACTAGGTATAAATGTTAACAACAATACAAAACTAACTGCTCAATGACTATGTGTAAATGTTAACAACAATAAAACACTAACCGTTTAGTGACTAGGTATTATGTTAACAACAATACAACACTGACTACTCAATGACTAGGTGTAAATGTTAACAATAATACAACACTAACCACTCAATAACTAGGTATAAATGTCAACAATAATACAACACTAACTACTCAATGACTAGTTATAAATGTTAGCAACAATACATCACTAACTGCTCAATAACTAGTTATAAATGTTAACAATATTACAACACTAACTGTTCAATGACTATATATAAATGTTAATATCAATACAACAGTAACTGCTCAATGACTAGGTATTAATGTTAACAACAATACAACACAAACTGCTCAATGACTAGGTGTAAATGTGAACAACAATACTACACTAACCACTCAATGACTAGGTGTAAATATTAACAACAATACACTAACTGCTCAATGAATAGGTATAAATGTTAACAATTATACAACACTAACCGCTCAATGACTAAGTGTAAATGTTAGCAACAACATAACACTAACTGCTCAATGACTGGGTGTAAATGTTAACAACAATACAACACTAACTACTCAATGACTTGGTATAAATGTTAATAACAATACAACACAAACTGCTCAATGGCTAGTTATAAATGTTAACAACAATACAACACTAACTGCTCATTGACTAGATAATAATGCTAACAACAATACAACACTAACTGCTCATTGACTAGATATAAATGTTAGTAACAATACAACACAAACTACTCAATGACTATTTATAAATATTAACAACAATATAACACTAACTGCTCAGTGACTATGTATAAATGTTAACAACAATACAACACTAACCGCTCAATGACTATGTATAGATGTTAACAACAATAGAGCACTAACTGTTCAATGACTATATACAGATGTTAACAACAATACAACACTAACTGCTCAATGAAAATGACTATGTATAAATGTTAACAACAATACAACACTAACCGCTCAATGACTATGTATAAATGTTAACAACAATACAACACTAACCGCTCAATGACTATGTATAAATGTTAACAACAATACAACACTAACCGCTCAATGACTATGTATAAATGTTAACAACAATACAACACTAACCACTCACTGACTTTGTATAAATGTTAACAACAATACAACACTAACTGCTCAATGACTATGTATAAATGTTAACAACAATACAACACTAACTGCTCAATGACTAGATATAAATGTTAACAACAATACAACACTGACTGCTCAATGACTATGTATAGATGTTAACAACAATACAACACTGACTGCACAATGTCTAGGTATAGATGTTAACAACTATACAACACTAACTGCTCAATGTCTAGGTGTAGATGTTAACAACAATACAATACTGACTGCTCAATGTCTAGGTGTAGATGTTAACAACAATACAACACTGACTGCTCAATGACTATTTATAGATGTTAACAACAATACAACATTAACTGCTCAATGACTATGTATATATGTTAACAACAATACAACACTAACCGCTCAATGACTATGTATAGATGTTAACAACAATACAACACTAACCGCTCAATGACTATTTATAGATGTTAACAACAATACAACACTTACTGCTCAATGACTAGATATAAATGTTAACAACAATACAACACTGACTGCTCAATGACTATGTATAGATGTTAACAACAATACAACACTGACTGCACAATGTCTAGGTATAGATGTTAACAACTATACAACACTAACTGCTCAATGTCTAGGTGTAGATGTTAACAACAATACAATACTGACTGCTCAATGTCTAGGTGTAGATGTTAACAACAATACAACAATGACTGCTCAATGACTATTTATAGATGTTAACAACAATACAACATTAACTGCTCAATGTCTATGTATATATGTTAACAACAATACAACACTAACCGCTCAATGACTATGTATAGATGTTAACAACAATACAACACTAACCGCTCAATGACTATTTATAGATGTTAACAACAATACAACACTAACCGCACAACTCTCTTGTTCTGCGAAGCCAGTATGCATGTTCTAATGTAAAGTTTGTACAGCGCCACTCCAAGCATGTCAGGTATTTCTTTCGATTCTGGAACAAGATTAGAATTGTCTTAGATTTCTTTCTAAGAAAATACGAATTGCTTGTATGTTAATCACATCAACGCATCCTTTTACTAAGTGTAAACAGTTCATCATGTGCCATACAGTTTGCCGTGAACGATCATATCCTTCCATAATCTTCTATCTACACTGCATCGTATCAGTACTTTTGTTGACTGTTTTCCATGCCATGACTCCAAGCTATCCAGTATTTTCTCTCTTTATCGTCCGCGATCTCTCTTTCTTTTTATTTTGCCAGTTGTAACCAAGTATTCCAACTTTCTTCTTCTCATGATGTGCCTGAAAAATGTTGATTGTTTCTTTCTGATGTTTTTTAGGAGCTGCCTTTTTGAGTTGGCCTCTTTTAGAACTTCCTCATTGGTCATTTTAGCTGTCCAGGGAACTTTCAACATTCTTCTGAGAAATCCCATCTCTGTGGCCTCTAATCCTCTTTTCATTTGTTTGTCTACTGTCCACGATTCGCTTCCAAAGGTCAGAATTTGTTCTATTTGCACCGATGAACTTTCTTTTTTCATTTCTATTAACATAGATTTGTTGCATAAGATATTTTTCATTTTATGAAATGCTAATTTGGCCTGAGCTATTCTACGTTTTATTTCCGTGGTACATCTTGCATACGATGTTATTATTGTGTCCAAGTATTTGACGCATTGCACTTGTTTCAGATTTGTCCTCTTTTTTTTTATGCGGCGTGCTGGCGATGATTGTTTCTTCGATAAGACAATTACTTCTGTTTCTTACTATTCAGACCGAGACCTTTCTTGTTGTTTGTAAACAGTATCCAGTCATTTTTCTCTAGGGGCGAAGACGGCACGTAGAACAGAAGTCATAGTTCTGCATGAATGACGTTCTGCTACTAGTTTTTGCAGTTATTGGTTTTTTTCTTTTCTTAATCCCATGTTTGAGCCTTCCCTAGTAATTGTTATGTTTTGCTATTCTCTTGGCCTGCATTGCTAACCTTTACCAGATGGTTACCACATGAATGCCTGATGGGGAAGTCTTTCTTCATTCATTCTCAGCACATGACCGATGTATTTCTTCATTCATTCTCAGCACATGCCCGGTGTATTTCTTCATTCATTCTCAGCACATGCCCGATGTATTTCTTCATTCATTCTCAGCACATGCCCGATGTATTTCTTCATTCATTCTCAGCACATGCCCGATGTATTTCTTCATTCATTCTCAGCACATGCCCGATGTATTTCTTCATTCATTCTCAGCACATGCCCGATGTATTTCCAACGCCTTCCTATTATTGTTTAATATTTTTTTTTATTATAATTTTTTTTGGTTGCGTTCGCCAGCTTTTACCTCTGACGAAGTCCCTAGAGACTAGGAACTGAATTTTGCCTGTTAATGCATTCTACCCTGTTAGCCGTGTACACAGGGGTCCCTCGCCGCACAGGCGGACTTCGGATGTACTCATATTTTTTCCGTCGATGAGCAATTGACGTTTCAAGCTGCTGAGACCAAGGGTGGTTGCCGCAAAGAGAAATCATAAATTAAAAACTCAACTGGTGTAGCCAAGATTTGAACGCACAACCTCTCTGTCTCGAGACCGGCGTCTTGCCTCGAGACAAACCACTCCCCGGTCTTCTTGTAATATCATTAAAGAAGGTTATTTGGATTATTAAATTAAGTTGGGTAAGTAATAACGTATTAACATACTTAATCGTGAAAAGAACTGACTTATAAACATCATTCTATAGAGGAAATTAAAGTTAGATGGCACGAAAATGGGCCCAAGCTACACTTGTCTTTTCATGGAGAGATGTGCTATTCTTTCAGACGAACTGTGATGAATCCAGCGTTCTGTTGGAGTTCTGTCAATAGACAGAAATTCTTGCTACCGAACTGTGACAAATGCAACGTTCAATGTTAACATCAGAAGGTTGATGGTGAGCCAAAGAGAGGCTGGGATGTCATGTGGTCATTATGCGTCGTACCTGTTGGCGTTGACTATCATGTCCTTCCACAATTTTCTACTCAGAGCCTTCTTCTTCTACCTTTAGGCTCCCTGTGGAGCAATGGTCTTCAACAAACACTTTCAGCTCCCTGTGGAGCAATGGTCTTCAACAAACACTTTCAGCTCGCTGTGGAGCAATGGTCTTCAACAAACACTTTCAACTCCCTGTGGAGCAATGGTCTTTAACAAACACTTTCAACTCCCTGTGGAGCAATGGTCTTCAACAAACACTTTCAGCTCCCTGTGGTGCACTGGTCTTCAACAACACATTCAGCTCCCTGTGGAGCAATGGTCTTCAACAAACACTTTCATCTCCCTGTGGAGCAATGGTCTTCAAAAAACACTGTGAGCTCCTGTGGAGCATATGTCTTCAACAACGTTTTCAGCTCCCTGTGGAGCAATTGTCTTCAACAAACACTTTCCAAGTCGTTCTGTTTCTTGCCATTCTTTTAAGATCATTCCATGTCTTCCCCAGCATCTTCATCTCTGCATCTGTCTGTCTTCTCCAAGAATGTTTTGGTCTTCCTCTTTGTCTTTTCCCTTGGGGGATTCCAAAAAAGGGACTGTTGTGTAATACTCTCAGTTTTCTTCCTCAGTGTGTGTCCTGTCCAGCGCCATCGTCTTCGCTGTATCTCTTTATCCACTGGTATTTGACTGGTACATTTCCATAATTTTATGTTAGTGATTTTGTCCTGCCATTTCCATCCTTTTATTCAATAAAGTCTGTATCTTCATGATTGTCAATTTTGTTGTTCTCCATGTTTCACAGCCATATAATAGGACTGACTTAACATTGGAGTTGAAAATTTTTATTTTTATTTATAATTCTATTCAGAGTATATTGTATTAATTTTATTGTTGACTATATACAGTGCCAGGACAAAAAGCTATCTAGCATTTTCTCTCTCTCTGTCGTCCGTGATCTCTATTTCCCTGTATTCCGCCAGTTGTAACCAAGTATTCCAACTTCCCTCGTCTCATGATGTACCTAAACAATAAAGATTTCTTTTTCTGATGTCTTTTAGAAGTTATCTGTTTGTATTGGCCTCTTCAAGAATGTCCTCTCAATTTTTTTTTTTTGCCGTCCATGGAACTTTCAACATTCTTTTGAGAAATCCCATCTCTGTGGCCTCTAATCCATTTTCATTTCTTTGTTAATTCTACATGATTCGCTTCCATAGGTCAGAAATGGCGCTATATAGAATCGATGAACTCTCTTTCTCCTTTCTATTGACATATGCATGATGCATAAGAGGTTTTTCAGTTTCTGAATATGTTTTCTACAGATGGAAACATTTATAGCCCAGATGTTTGTAGTGGAAGTGAGAATACCAGTTCTTTAGAGAAATATTTAGCGGGTTCTGATATATGGAAGCAAATCATTGACAATCGGACAAATGAATCACCCAACCGGCAGGAATGAATATGCTGATAATGATGATTCTTTGTTGCACATTCTGATATATTGTTACTCCTGCAGACGTCCATTTACACCGACATATCTATTATTTGTCACGTATGGCTGTTTTTACATAACAAATGTAAGAGTCAAAGATTCGGTTTGTTAGTTTCGATCAGTGATGGCCAACTTAAGGTTAACCGAAGGTCGTGTTATAACCAAAGCTAGGACCAGTGTTGGCTAAATTAAGGTAGACCGAAGGTAAGATTATAATCAATGCTAGGACCAGAGATGGTCAACTTAAAGTAGACCGAAGGTCGTGTTATAACCAAAGCTAGGACCAGTGTTGGCTAAATTAAGGTAGACCGAAGGTAAGATTATAACCAAAGCTAGGACCAGAGAAGACCAACTTAAAGTAGACCGAAGGTCGTGTTATAACCAATGCTAGGACCAGAGATGACCAACTTAAAGTAGACCGAAGGTCGTGTTATAACCAAAGCTAGGACCAGAGATGGCCAACTTAAAGTAGACCGAAGGTCGTGTTATAACGAATGCTAGGACCAGAGATGACCAACTTAAAGTAGACCGAAGGTCGTGTTATAACCAATGCTAGGACCAGTTATGACCAACTTAAAGTAGACCGAAGGTCGTGTTATAACCAAAGCTAGGACCAGAGATGACCAACTTAAAGTAGACCGAAGGTCGTGTTATAACAAAGCTAGACCAGAGATGACCAACTTAAAGTAGATCGAAGGTCGTGTTATAACCAAAGCTAGGACCAGAGATGGCCAAATTAGGTAGACTGAAGGTCGGATTATAGCCAATGCTAGTATCAGTGGTGACAAACTTAAGGTAGACCGAAGGTCGTGTTATAATCAAAGCTAGGACCAGTGATTCCCAAATTATGTAGACTGAAGGTCAGATTATAGCCAATGCTAGTATCAGTGGTGACCAACTTAATGTAGACCGAAGGTCGGATTATAAACAATGCTAGGATCAGTGATGACCAACTTAAGGTAGACCGAAGGTCGGATTATAAACAATGCTAGGATCAGTGATGGCCAACTTAAGGTTGACCGAGAGTCGGGTTATAGCCAATGCTAGGACCAGTGATGACCAACTTAAGGTAGACAGAGAGTCGGTTTATAGCCAATGCTAGGACCAGTGATGACCAACTTAGGGTTGACCGAGAGTCGGGTTATAACCAATGCTAGGACCAGTGATGACCAACTTAAGGTAGACAGAGAGTCTGGTTATAGCCAATGCTAGGACCAGTGATGACCAACTTAGGGTTGACCGAGAGCCGGGTTATAGCCAATGCTAGGACCAGTGATGGCCAACTTAGGGTTGACCGAGAGTCGGGTTACAGCCATGCTAGGACCAGTGATGGCCAACTTAAGGTAGACAGAGAGTCGAGTTATAGCGAATGCTAGGACCAGTGATGACCAACTTAGGGTTGACCGAGAGTCGGGTTATAGCGAATGCTAGGACCAGTGATGACCAACTTAAGGTAGACAGAGAGTCGGGTTATAGCCAATGCTAGGGCCAGTGATGACCAACTTAGGGTTGACCGAGAGCCGGGTTATAGCCAATGCTAGGACCAGTGAAGACCAATTTAAGGTAGACCGAGAATCGGGTTATAGCCAATGCTAGGACCAGTGATGGCCAACTTAAGGTAAACCGAAGGCCGGATTATAGCCAATGCTAGGACCAGTGATGACCAACTAAATGTAGACCGAGAGCCGGGTTATAGCCAATGCTAGGACCAGTGATGACCAATTTAAGGTAGACCAAAGGCCGGATTATAGCCAATGCTAGGACCAGTGATGACTAACTTAAGGTAGACCGAGAGTCGGGTTATAGGCAATGCTAGGACCAGTGATGGCCAACTTAAGGTAGACCGAAGGTCACATTATAACCAAAGCTTGGATCAGTGATGGCCAACTTAAGGTAGACCGAAGGTCACATTATAACCAAAGCTGGGATCAGTGAATACCACCTTAAGGTAGACCGAAGGTCAGATTATAACCAAAGCTAAGATCAGTGATGGCCAACTTAAGGTAGACCGAAGGTCAGATTATAACCAAAGCTAGGATCAGTGATGGCCACCTTAAGGTAGACCGAAGGTCACATTATAACCAAAGCTAGGATCAGTGATGGCCACCTTAAGATAGACCGAAGGTCAGATTATAACCAAAGCTAGGATCAGTGATGGCCACCTTAACGTAGACCGAAGGTCACATTATAACCAAAGCTAGGATCAGTGATGGCCACCTTAAGGTAGACCGAAGGTCAGATTATAACCAAAGCTAGGATCAGTGATGGCCACCTTTAGGTAGACCGAAGTCAGATTATAACCAAAGCTAGGATCAGTGATGGCCACCTTAAGGTAGACCGAAGGTCAGGATTTAACCAAAGCTAGGATCAGTGATGGCCAACTTAAGATAGACCGAAGGTCAGATTATAACAAAAGCTAGGATCAGTGATGGCCACTTTAAGGTAGACCGAAGGTCAGATTATAACAAAAGCTAGGATCAGTGATGGCCACCTTAAGGTAGACCGAAGGTCAGATTATAACCAAAGCTAGGATCAGTGATGGCCAACTTAAGGTAGACCGAAGGTCAGATTACAACCAAAGCTAGGATCAGTGATGGCCAACTTAAGGTAGACCAAAGGTCAGATTATAACCAAAGCTAGGATCAGTGATGGCCACCTTAAGGTAGACCGAAGGTCAGATTATAACCAAAGCTAGGATCAGTGATGGCCAACTTAAGGTAGACCGAAGGTCAGATTATAACCAAACCTAAGATCAGTGATGGCCACCTTAAGGTAGACCGAAGGTCCGATTATAGCCAAAACTAGGATCAGTGATGGCCAACTTAAGGTAGACCGAAGGTCAGATTATAACCAAAACTAGGATCAGTGATGGGCAACTTAAGGTAGACCGAAGGTCAGATTATAACCAAAGCTAGGATCAGTGATGGCCAGCTTAAGATAGACCGAAGGTCAGATTATAACCAAAGCTAGGATCAGTGATGGCCAGCTTAAGATAGACCGAAGGTCAGATTATAACCAAAGCTAAGATCAGTGATGGCCAACTTAATGTTGACCGAAGGTCAGATTATAACCAAAGCTAGGATCAGTGATGGCCAACTTAAGGTAGACCGAAGGTCAGATTATAACCATAGCTAGGATCAGTGATGGCCAACTTAAGGTAGACCGAAGGTCAGATTATAGCCAATGCTAGGATCAGTGATGGCCAACTTAAGGTAGACCGAAGGTCAGATTATAGCCAATGCTAGGATCAGTGATGACCAACTTAAGGTAGACCGAAGGTCGGATTATAGCCAATGCTAGATCAGTGATGGCCAACTTAAGGTAGACCGAAGGTCAGATTATAACCATAGCTAGGATCAGTGATGGCCAACTTAAGGTAGACCGAAAGTCAGATTATAACCATAGCTAGGATAGGTGATGGCCAACTTAAGGTAGACCGAAGGTCAGATTATAACCATAGCTAGGATCAGTGATGGCCAA
This sequence comes from Megaustenia siamemsis, assembly GCA_032433765.1. Lineage (NCBI taxonomy): Eukaryota > Metazoa > Mollusca > Gastropoda > Stylommatophora > Ariophantidae > Megaustenia > Megaustenia siamemsis. The sequence goes on from JAVIAB010000041.1 coordinate 18,679,987, forward strand.
CTTAAGGTAGACCGAAGGTCGTATTATAGCCAATGCTAGAATCAGTGATGAACAACTTATGGTAGACCGAAGGTCGGATTATAGCCAATGCTAGGATCAGTGATGGCCAACTTAAGGTAGACCGAAGGTCGGATTATAGCCAATGCTAGGATCAGTGATGGCCAATTTAAGGTAGACCGAAGGTCGGATTATAGCCAATGCTAGGATCAGTGATGGCCAACTTAAGGTAGACCGAAGGTCAAATTATAGCCAATGCTAGGATCAGTGATGGACAACTTAAGGTAGACCGAAGGTCAAATTATAGCTAATGCTAGGATCAGTGATGGACAACTTAAGGTAGACCGAAGGTCAATTATAGCCAATGCTAGGATCAGTGATGGACAACTTAAGGTAGACCGAAGGTCGGATTAAAGCCAATGCTAGGATCAGTGATGGCCAACTTAAGGTAGACCGAAGGTCAAATTATAGCCAATGCTAGGATCAGTGATGGACAACTTAAGGTAGACCGAAGGTCAAATTATAGCTAATGCTAGGATCAGTGATGGACAACTTAAGGTAGACCGAAGGTCGGATTATAGCCAATGCTAGGATCAGTGATGGCCAACTTAAGGTAGACCGAAGGTCAGATTATAACCATAGCTAGAATCATTGATGGCCAACTTAAGGTAGACCGAAGGTAGGATTATAGCCAATGCTAGGATCAGTGATGACCAACTTAAGGTAGACCGAAGGTCGGATTATAGCCAATGCTAGGATCAGTGATGACCAACTTAAGGTAGACCGAAGGTCGGATTATAGCCAATGCTAGGACCAGTGATGGCCAACTTAAGTAGACCGAAGGTCGGATTATAACCAATCCTAAGATCGGTGATGGCCAACTTTAAGTAGACCTAAGGACGGTTTATAACCAATGCTAGGACCAGTGATGACCAACTTAAGGTAGACCTAAGGCCGTATTAGGGGCATTTGTAAGATCAGTGATGGTCAACGTAAGGTAATTCGTAGGACGGGTTATATACAAGGCTAGGATCAGCGATTACCAACTTATGGTTGACCTAAGGCTAATTAAATCCAATGCTAGGATCAGCGACGACCAACTTATGGTTGACCTATAGCCAAATTAAAACCAATGCTATTATGTGGTGACCAACTTTTGGTTGACCTAAGCTCAAATTAAAACCAATGCTAGGATGTGGTGACCAACTTATGGTTGACCTAAGGCCAAATTAAAACCAATGCTAGGATCAGCGATGACCAACTTATGGTTGACCTAAGGCTAAATTAAAACCAATGCTAGGATGTGGTGACCAACTTATGGTTGACCTAAGGCCAAATTAAAACCAATGCTAGGATCAGCGATGACCAACTTATGGTTGACCTAAGGCCAAATTAAAACTAATGCTAGGATGTGGTGACCAACTAAAGATAGTGATGTTGTAATATAGTAACAATGCTTGCTCATTGTGGGCATACTTTCTTATGTGTAACAAGACATATCATTATGTATTTATAAATTACCTTCAAAATGACTTTTTAAAAACCTTTTAGAACTTTGGTGGTTTTAATTTATAATTATTGAATATAGCAGTATATGTGGACGCTTCAAGGACTATAAAAAATAGACTGGCGGCCGCGTGTGGTCCGCTGGCCGCCATTTGGATAAAACTGGTTAAGACAAACAGCTATGATGGCTACTTACATACAAGCGTCTCGAATATGAGAGTATGGTGTAACAGTGTCAAACAGTGAAAGACAACCAGTCCCATAGCCATCATAGGAACACAGGTCTAGCAGGATTTTGTTCAAAGTTTTTAGTCTCTCCAATATAACTTCTGCGTGATAAGATGGAAGGAAAAGAGAACAAATGATGACGTCTTAAAACAGCTAAAAATGAAAAGAGAACAAACGATGAAGTCTTAAAACAGCTAAAAATGAAAAGAGAACAAATGATGAAGTCTTAAAACAGCTAAAAATGAAAAGAGAACAAACGATGAAGTCTTAAAACAGCTAAAAATGAAAAGAGAACAAACGATGAAGTCTTAAAACAGCTAAAAATGAAAAGAGAACAAATGATGAAGTCTTAAAACAGCTAAAAATGAAAAGAGAACAAATGATGAAGTCTTAAAACAGCTAAAAATGAAAAGAGAACAAACGATGAAGTCTTAAAACAGCTAAAAATGAAAAGAAAACAAACGATGAAGTCTTAAAACAGCAAAAAATGAAAAGAGAACAAACGATGAAGTCTTAAAACAGCTAAAAATGAAAAGAGAACAAACGATGAAGTCTTAAAACAGCTAAAAATGAAAAGAGAACAAACGATGAAGTCTTAAAACAGCTAAAAATGAAAAGAGAACAAACGATGAAGTCTTAAAACAGCTAAAAATGAAAAGAGAACAAACGATGAAGTCTTAAAACAGCTAAAAATGAAAAGAGAACAAACGATGAAGTCTTAAAACAGCTAAAAATGAAAGAGAACAAACGATGAAGTCTTAAAACAGCTAAAAATGAAAAGAGAACAAACGATGAAGTCTTAAAACAGCTAAAAATGAAAAGAGAACAAACGATGAAGTCTTAAAACAGCTAAAAATGAAAAGAGAACAAACGATGACGTCTTAAAACAGCTAAAATGAAAAGAGAACAAACGATGAAGTCTTAAAACAGCTAAAAATGAAAAGAGAACAAACGATGAAGTCTTAAAACAGCTAAAAATGAAAAGAGAACAAATGATGAAGTCTTAAAACAGCTAAAAATGAAAAGAGAACAAATGATGAAGTCTTAAAACAGCTAAAAATGAAAAGAGAACAAATGATGAAGTCTTAAAACAGCTAAAAATGAAAAGAAAACAAATGATGAAGTCTTAAAACAGCTAAAAATGAAAAGAAAACAAACGATGAAGTCTTAAAACAGCTAAAAATGAAAAGAGAACAAACGATGAAGTCTTAAAACAGCTAAAAATGAAAAGAGAACAAACGATGAAGTCTTAAAACAGCTAAAAATGAAAAGAGAACAAACGATGAAGTCTTAAAACAGCTAAAAATGAAAAGAGAACAAACGATGAAGTCTTAAAACAGCTAAAAATGAAAAGAGAACAAACGATGAAGTCTTAAAACAGCTAAAAATGAAAAGAGAACAAACGATGAAGTCTTAAAACAGCTAAAAATGAAAGAGAACAAACGATGAAGTCTTAAAACAGCTAAAAATGAAAAGAGAACAAACGATGAAGTCTTAAAACAGCTAAAAATGAAAAGAGAACAAACGATGAAGTCTTAAAACAGCTAAAAATGAAAAGAGAACAAACGATGAAGTCTTAAAACAGCTAAAAATGAAAGAGAACAAACGATGAAGTCTTAAAACAGCTAAAAATGAAAAGAGAACAAACGATGAAGTCTTAAAACAGCTAAATATGAAAAGAGAACAAACGATGAAGTCTTAAAACAGCTAAAAATGAAAAGAGAACAAACGATGAAGTCTTAAAACAGCTAAAAATGAAAAGAGAACAAACGATGAAGTCTTAAAACAGCTAAAAATGAAAAGAGAACAAACGATGAAGTCTTAAAACAGCTAAAAATGAAAAGAGAACAACTAAACACAATTCAAATAAGACAAATGCGATTTTTTTGTCATCAATAGCCAGCAAAATTGGGCTTGAGGTCAATCATGAAAAGACTAAAGTCATGAAAAGTTTAATTCCAACAAGTGACAAAATATACATGGAAAACAAACCAGTAGAAGAGATCGATCACTTTATCTATCTTGGAAGTCACATTGATCGAGAAGGGGATACGAGCAAAGAAATTAGAATCAGACTGGCTAAAGCAGCAATGTCTTTCAGAAGCCTTGAAAAGTTGTGGAAATCAAAACTCATTAGCACAAACACAAAACTTAGGCTATTCAAATCAAATGTACTATCAACCCTTACGTATGCGTGTGAAAGCTGGAAAACAACAAGAGATATAGAAACAAAGTTGAACGCATTCGAAAATAAATGTCTAAGGAAAATACTTGGTATAGAATGGAACGAATTCAGAACAAACGAGGAAATTAGAGAAATCGCCAATCAACCACTAATATCTTCAGTAATAAAGAAAATACGATGGTCATACGTTGGACATGTGATGAGAAGAGATAATAATCGAATAGCAAAGCAAGCCCTCATATGGGAAACAACAGGTAAAAGAAAAAGAGGAAGACCCAGGGAGACACTGAGAAGAACATTGATGAGAGAGGCAAGAGCAGCAGGAATCGGCTCCCTCAATGAGATAGAACTGCTTGCACAGAACAGAGACAGATGGCGAGATTTGATAAAATATCTTTAAAAGAAAACTGCTAGAACAAAAATTCATATAGGAGAAGGTGTATCTTGGTCTACGCCCTATGGGCCGGTTACGGCTCGAAAGGTCAATAGATAGATAGATAGATTTTTTGTACCATGTTAAAAGACACAACATCCTACTAAAAGTAATCCTGGAGGGGAAAATACAAGGCAAAAGAGACACAGGCAGACCAAGACTAATATGGACGAGTAATATCAAGATGGACAAATCAGCTTATGACAACCTGCACCATCAAAGCAAGAGACAGAGCAGAATGACGCTCCGTGGTAGTCAACTTCGTTGCGGAGATGGCACTAGATGATAATAATGAAATAGATTCAATGAAAGCACAATTAAACGTTATTAGAGCAAACTTAAAATACAATGCAATAAATATACAATTTAATACATTACAATACAATACATTACAATACAGTACATTACAATACAATACAATACAATACAATACAATATAATATAATATAATACAATACAATACAATACAATACAATATAATACAATACAATACAATACAATACAATACAATACAATACAATACAATACAATACAATACAATACATTACAATACAATACAATACAATATAATACAATACAATACAATATAATACAATACAATACAATACAATACAATACATTACAATACAATACCATGCAATACAATACAATACAATACAATACAATACAATACATTAAAATACAATACAATACAATACAATACAATACAATACAATACAATGCAATAAACTGAAGACCTAAATATTGTTGGAGAAGATAGATGGAAGCAGAGATGATGATGATGCAGAAGACTAGGAGTGATCTTAAAAGATTGGCAAGAATGAGAACGACGTGGAAAGTGTTTGTTGAAGACCTATGCTCTACAGGGAGCTGGAAATGTTTGTTGAAGACCTATGCTGTACAGGGAGCTGGAAGTGTTTGTTGAAGACCTATGCTCTACAGGGAGCTGGAAGTGTTTGTTGAAGACATATGCTCCACAGGGAGCTGAATGTTTTTGTTTGAAGACCTATGCACCACTGGGAGCTGAAAGTGTTTGTTTGAAGACCTAAGGTACACATGGAGCTGAAAGTGTCTGTTGAAGACCTATGCTACACAGGGAGCTGAAAGTGTCTGTTGAAGACCTATGCTCCACAGGTAGCCTACTGTATTTGTTGAAAACCTATGCTCCACAGGGAGCTGAAAGTGTTTGTTAAAGACCTCTGCTCCACAGGAAGCAGAAAGTGTTTGTTAAAGACCTATGCTCCACAGGAAGCAGAAAGTGTTTGTTAAAGACCTATGCTCCACATGAAGCAGAAAGTGTTTGTTAAAGACCTATGCTCCACAGGAAGCAGAAAGTGTTTGTTAAAGACCTATGCTCCACAGGAAGCAGAAAGTGTTTGTTAAAGACCTATGCTCCACATGAAGCAGAAAGTGTTTGTTAAAGACCTATGCTCCACAGGAAGCAGAAAGTGTTTGTTAAAGACCTATGCTCCACAGGAAGCAGAAAGTGTTTGTTAAAGACCTATGCTCCACAGGAAGCAGAAAGTGTTTGTTAAAGACCTATGCTCCACAGGAAGCAGAAAGTGTTTGTTAAAGACCTATGCTCCACAGGAAGCAGAAAGTGTTTGTTAAAGACCTATGCTCCACAGGAAGCAGAAAGTGTTTGTTAAAGACCTATGCTCCACAGGAAGCAGAAAGTGTTTGTTAAAGACCTATGCTCCACAGGAAGCAGAAAGTGTTTGTTAAAGACCTATGCTCCACATGAAGCAGAAAGTGTTTGTTAAAGACCTATGCTCCACAGGGAGTTGGCAAGCAAAAGTAGGAGAGCAAGTTACTATATATCTTATGCAGGATGGAACCATACGTTTTTTTTTTCATCTTTCCTTTCTCATATGCCTTTCAGCGTCGAGGGAAGATTCAATTTGTAGTCCTTGCTCTTATGTTTGCCTCTGCTGCTGTAATGTTTCCTACTTTTTCTAAAATTCCATTAATCCATCATTTGTTCTTATGTTGGCCTCTGCTGTTGTTATCTTTCCTAATTTTTCTAATTTTTCATCAATCCATCTGTTGCTCTTCTGTTGGCCTCTACTGCTGTTATGTTTTCTAGCGTTCCTAATATTACATCAATCCATCTTTTGCTCTTCTGTGAGCCTCTGCTGCTGTTATGTTTCCTAGTTTTTCTAATATTTCACCAATCCATCATTTTTGGTCGGTACATGAGTGTGGTGTTATTCCGATGTCTCTTGAAGGTTCACTGCGTTTTCTCTTATTCTTTATGTCTTATTACGTGGCCAAACCAGTTATATGTGTTGTTTATGAATGTATTCAGTAGTGGGACGTACTCCTAGAGTTGTTAATGGTCTCGAGGCATGTCGCCAGGTTCGAGACAGAGTTGATGTAAGTTCAAATCTCCGCTAGATCAGTTTTAATTTTTATTTGCGAATTCTCTCCGCAGCGATCGCCCCTGGTCTTTGCAGATAGGCGCGGCTTGGAACGTCTCTTACTGATCGAGAGAAAATAATATGAGTACCTCCACAGACGGGGTTATCTGCCAGTGCGACGAGGGACCACTGTACACACTGCTGCCAGGGAAAAACTGGTCATCATCATACAGTGCCGTCTCCGCAACGAAGATTGGCTACAATGGAGCGTCATTCTGCTCTGTCTCTTGCTTTGATGGTGCAGGTTGTCATCGGCTGATTTGTCCATCTTTTGATGTTACTCGTCCATGTTAGTCTTGGTCTGCCTCTGCCTCTTTTACATTGTATTACCACATCCTTCCAGGATTACTTTTAGTAGGTTATTGTGGCTTTTAGCATGGCCCAAAAATGGCATTTCAAAAACTGATAAGCACGCAAGATTCAGTTTCTAATTTATAGGGACTTAGCCAGAGGTGAAGGTTGGCGAACGGAAACAAATCTTTCCGGCTGTTTACAGTAACAATATGTTTACAGTAACAATATGTTTACAGTAACAATATGTTTACAGTAACAATATGGTTACAGTAACAATATGGTTACAGTAATTAAACAGTTGTTGACTTTTGATAATGCAATGTAACGGGCATTACATTTGCACCACTATGTTCAACAGGGAGTCGCGATAGCTCAGTGGTTAGTGAACTGGACTACAAAGGACAAGGGGTAGAGTTCGATCCTAACTGACGGCTTCCGGGTTCACCCAGCCTTAAATGGGTACCGGATTTTTTCTGGGAAAGTAAAGCGGCACGGGCGTAATACTACCACATTACCCCAAAAATCATGTACCGAAGTCTGTAAAAATTATGGTCATTAAAACCATATTGCCTGTACGCCACTTGGCGGGACCGGGCTCTTTACTTTTTTTGTCTTTTTTTTTTAACTTTGTACAACAGAAGTGGTATTTTTGTATGCAAATTAAGTGTTTTATGAAGGTACATATAACACTGAAATAGGTAAATGAATTTAAATACTGGCAAATTTGTTAACCTCAGATGGTAGATGTATAACAGAGGTGAGATGCAGAATACCCCAGGTAAAAGCAGCTTTAAAAAAATGAGGAAGATAATATGCAATCCATTTTTGACTGTAGAAGAAAGACATAGAGTTCGTAAATGTTATGTAGAGCCGGTCTTATGCATACGACATTATTGACAATTGGACGATATCAATGAAAATCACTGGAGGATGTAGAAATGTGGTTTTACAGAAGAATGTTGAGATTACCATGGACAGCTAAGAAGAGTAATGAAAACGTTCTGAAAGAGGTCAGAGCAAAAAGAGAGCTAATTTCTTATATTGAGAAGAAACAATCATCATTTTTTGCCATGTAATGAGAAGAGAACAACTGGAATATATTGTGACAACTTTGGGAAATTGAGGGACGTAGAGATAGAGGGAAACAAAGAGCAAAGAGACCAGACTGCTTAAGAGAATGGCTAGGCAGAAGGTCAACAACAGAAATGATAAAGAACTGTCGAGATGACAAGTTGTGGAGAGACATGATCGCCTACAACAGCAGGCCCGGTACTTGATGATGATAATGACAACATAAATAACTAGACATTATGTAAGTAGTTATAATTATGTTAGTTCAGATCAATAGAGATAATATGATTTGATAAAGATGAAATTGTACACATTTTATTATTTTAATTTTCTACTACCTTTCAGCTCCCTATGGAGCATTGGTCTTCAACAAACACATTCCAAACCGTTATGTTTATTCCCTTTCTATTAATTGAATTCCATGTCCTCCCCATCATCTTCATCTCTGCCTCCATCTATCTTCTCCAAGAATTTGTTGGTCTTCCTGTTTGTCTTTTTCCTTGGGGATTCCAAAAAAGGGCCTGTTGTGTAATACTCTCAATTGGCTTCATCAGTGTGTGTCCTATACAGTGCCATCGTTTTCGCTATATCTATTTTATCCTTAAGTTTTTGACTGGTATTATTTTCATTACACTCCTCATCATCATCAAGTACCGGGCCTGCTGGCGTAGGTGATCATGTCTCTCCACAATTTTCGATCTCGACAGTTATTTATCATTTCTGTTGTTGACATTCTGCCAAGCAATTCTCTTAAGCTGTCTGGTATATTTTCTATGTGCTTCCCTCTATCTATTCGTCAATCAATTTTCCAGTTGTTACAATATATTCCAGTTGTTCTCTTCTCATTACATGCCCAAAAAATTATGATTGTTTCTTCCTAATATTGGAAATTAGCTCTCTTTGTTTACCACAATTATCTCACCTCTGTTGTACATCTTCCGTCTGAGGTTAACAAAGTATCGTAGTACAGTAACGATTTGTGAAGACAGAATATATGTGACCAGGTGTATCACTAAAAATAATGGTTACTGATGTATCACTAGAAATAATGGTTACGAGATGTATCACTAGAAATAATGGTTACCTGATGTATCACTAGAAATAATAGTTACCAGATGTATCACTAGAAATAATGGTGACCAGATGTATCACTAGAAATAATGGTTACCAGATGTATCACTAGAAACAATAGTTACCAGATGTATCACTAGAAACAATAGTTACCAGATGTATCACTAGAAATAATAGTTACCAGATGTATCACTAGAAATAATGGTGACCAGATGTATCACTAGAAATAATGGTGACCAGATGTATCACTAGAAATAATAGTTACCAGATGTATCACTAGAAATAATGGTGACCAGATGTATCACTAGAAACAATAGTTACCAGATGTATCACTAGAAATAATAGTTACCAGATGTATCACTAGAAACAATAGTTACCAGATGTATCACTAGAAATAATAGTTACCTGGATCGACTATGGGAATTTGCAGCCCTACTGTTGTTGCTGTAAGGTTCGTTGTAGTTGTACTTCTTTTGGGTGGCCTGGTTACATAAATGATTTTTCGAGTGAATAAGCTTGGTTCTGAAATGTGAAAGTCTTGTATTAATACTCATCATGTATTTAATTCATAGAATATATAAGGAAACAACAGATAAAATGGTTTGGCCACGTGACAAGGCAGAAAGAACAAAACACAACACAACGAGCCTTCAGCAAACGTTGTGAGAACACCAGACCCAAGGGTCGACTACGAAAAAGATGGGTCGTTAGAATATTACTAGGAAACTCTAGGAAACATAATAGCAGCAGAGGCGAACAGAAACGCAAAAGACCGCAAATTATATCTCCCCTCGACTCTGAAAGGGAAATGAGGAAGGAAAGAGGAAGAAGATGTATTTAATTCAAAGTAATAGATACAATAATACTGGAAATATTGAAAAATAACGAGACTCAACAGGGCAGACATTGGAAAGAGTAGACCACTGTATATATCTTGGTTATACTGTTCTTTTAATGTTCTCTAAATCTGGACGGCAAATTCTAGAGAGTCTCAATGTTTTCCATTTGAGTACAGACATTTCATATATAGTATTTTTTGGGTTAAAATATAATATTAAAAAAAAGTGAATAATATTCATCATTATCAAGTATCGAGCCTGCTGGCGTAGGTGATCATGTCTCTCCACAATTTTCGATCTCGACAGTTATTATCATTTCTGTTGTTTACCTTCTGTCAAGCCATTCTCTTAAGCTGTCTGGTATTGTTTCTCTTTGTTTCCCTCTCTCTCTCTTCGTCCTTCAATTTTTTCTGTTGTTACAATATATTCCAGCTCTCTTTTTTTTTTTGCTTGGGCCTCTTTCAGAACGCCTTCATTACTCTTCTTAGTTCTCCATGGTATTCTCAACATTCTTCTGTAAAATCCATTTCTACAGACTCCAGTGATTTTTTTGTCTGCTGTTCTATTATAGCCCTATTATGTTGGCAGGTCGCGTAACTTTACTTGCTACTGTATGCAGAAACATTACAACCTGTGGCTGACTTGCAGGTAATCTCAGGAGAGTAAAAGGCTAAGGGACGGTACCCCGAAGTAAAACAACCCCACTGCCTTGTGGGTGAGACTTTTTAGTCAAAGGCTAACGGAGCCAACAGTAAACAAACCGACAGAAGGCAACAGAAAACCACCGTCGTAACTTCTTTGTACAATCATGAATCACCACAATAATAGAATAGTATTACGTGAGATAAAATACCGTATAAACGTGACGAGGATAATTCACAATAACAAGCGTAAGCGTTTTATCTGTCTCTTTCTCTCAGTCAGACTCCACGATTCCACCGACTCACATCGCCATGCTGAGATAAGCCCACGTATTTACTGTTTGTTTTTGTGTTAGTATTTTTGTCTTATACCTGATGAAGGTTTTTACCGAAACGTCGCAGTTTGTCTCGCCACTGTGCAGGTTTAGCAGCTTAATACCATTTCATGTTACGTTCTATCTGGTGTTTTTATTGAAAGGGCCAGTGCATTCTCAAGCTCGTAACGCCTTAACCAACTCAATGCGACAAATACTTATTTCCTTTGTAGGTTTGTCCAACGGAATGTGTCTGGATCAAATTAAATCAAACGACGCAACGATCTTCCTCACAGTCATTACTTCCCAGACTCAGTCAGGTACACATTCTTTTTCAGAGATTTCAATTCTTCAACAACTATTCTATTCAAGGAATCAGTTTCATAGTAGCCGGGACATCCCCGTATCCGCTCCATCACCCGTATAAAGCTTTCTCGAAGCGTATAGATACTGATTGTTCCTATAAGATGTTGGTTGTAGAAACATATACTTTTCCAACATAGTACACCGGATCGCACAGCAGGCTCTTGTTTCAAAATCAAAGTCCCCAGTCTCACAACATATACATCGTTGTTCCACTAGTTCTTCTCCTTAGTCTCACAACATATATATACATCGTTGTTCCACTAGTTCTTCTCCTTAGTCTCACAACATATACATCGTTGTCCCACTAGTTCTTCTCCTCAGTCTCACAACATATACATTATTACCCCACTAGTTCTTCTCCTCAGTCTCACAACATATACATCGTTGTCCCACTAGTTCTTCTCCTCAGTCTCACAACATATACATTATTACCCCACTAGTTCTTCTCCTCAGTCTCACAACATATACATCATTGTTCCACTAGTTCTTCTCCTCAGTCTCACACATATACATTATTACCCCACTAGTTCTTCTCCTCAGTCTCACAACATATACATCAATGTCCCACTAGTTCTTCTCCTCAGTCTCACAATATATACATTATTGTCCCATTAGTTCTTCTCCTCAGTCTCACAATATATACATTATTGTCCCACTAGTTCTTCTCCTCAGTCTCACAACATATACATCAATGTCCCACTAGTTCTTCTCCTCTACTCTTAAGGAATAAAGAACAAGCTTGACAATGTCCTCTTTGTCCAGAGTAAAGCCACACTCAGTGCCAAAGCTGCCAGCGAGCTTATCGGCTATTTCATCGCCTTGTACACCAGCATACCCTGGACAGTACACCCAGGTTAACGCGCTCACAGTAGAGCCATCCAAGAGCTGCATCCACTCCTGCCGCAGACACTGTCTGTCAATCTTCTCTAACATACATCGCGAGTCAGTCACCAAGACTTCGTGATCCACGTTCTGTGTAACCAACTATGTTCTTCAGCCTTTGCTGCTTCTATCTTCACACTCATGCTGGACAATGTAATGCTACCAGATTCCCTAACCATTTTTCTGCCATGTTGGTATGCCACTAAACTGAAACTACTAAAGAGTGGTAGAATGATATTCGGCTACTTCCATTTATACCTGTACTCCTTCTTCTTCTATCTTTCAGTTCCCTCTGGAGCACTGGTCTTCAACAAACACTTTCAATTCCCTGTGGACCATTGGTCTTCAAAAAAGACTTTCAGCTTCCTGTGGACCATAGGTCTTCAACAAACACTTTCAGCTCCCTGTTGAGCATAGGTCATAGACAAGCACTTTCAGCTCCCTGTAAAGCCTATGTCTTTAACAAGCGTTTTCAGCTCCCTGTGGAGCATAGGTCTTCAACAAACATTTAAAGCTCCCTGTGGATCATAGGTCTTCAACAAACACTTTCAGCTCCCTGTGGAGTATCGTCTTCGCTGTTCTCTGTATCCACTGGTATTTGACTGGTACATTTCCATAATTCTATGTTTGTGATTTTGTCCTGCCATTTCCATACTTTTATTCTGCGGAAACATCCATTAATGAAAGGCTGTATCTTCATGATTGTCAATTTTTCTGTCCTCCATGTTTCACAGCCATATAATAGGACTGACTTAACATTTGAGTTGACAATTTTATTTTTGTATTTAACCTAATTTCTTTAGACTTCCATATATTTCCCAGTGCAACAAAAGCTCCTCTTGCTTTTGATATCCTTATTTTGGTACCCTTTTCTGTTCCTCCCTCTTTATCTATATTACTATGCAGATATATGTAAGATTGTACGTCTAGTAGATGTTTATACCCTTACGCCAGGGCGTTAAATATGGTACACAATATAAAAGAGATAGAAAGATAATGAGAACAAAAGCGAAGATAATACACAACGACAGGCTCTACTTACGATCTGTTTGGTTAAAACTTGATGTCTGCATAAAGACAAGTCCTTGTTTAAGATAGGAAAAAAAAACGAAAAACATATTCAAGGTTCGTGAAACGGTAGAAAAATGACAAACATATTCAAGGTTCGTGAACGGTAGAAAAATGACAAACATATTCAAGGTTCGTGAAACGGTAGAAAAATGACAAACATATTCAAGGTTCGTGAAACGGTAGAAAAATGACAAACATATTCAAGGTTCGTGAAACGGTAGAAAAATGACAAACATATTCAAGGTTCGTGAAACGGTAGAAAATGACAAACATATTCAAGGTTCGTGAAACGGTAGAAAAATGACAAACATATTCAAGGTTCGTGAAACGGTAGAAAAATGACAAACATATTCAAGGTTCGTGAAACGGTAGAAAAATGACAAACATATTCAAGGTTCGTGAAACGGTAGAAAAATGACATTTGTACATTCTAAATTGAAAATTTGAAAGAGATAATCATATACTTGTTTTTTACCTCTTCTTCCTCTTCGTCTACTTCCTCATTTTTTGTTCCTCTTTTAATTTTTTTTTTCATCTTGTTCTTCTCTATTTTCTCCGTCACATTTTCTTCTGCTTCTATTTCTTCTTCTTCTCCTCCTCCTTCTAATTATTATATTTTCTTATTTTTCTTCTTATTTTTATACTCAAAACCCACAAGCGGATATCAAGGATGAAGGAATAGACCTGAAGACAGTTCAGAGCTACAACTACCTGGGACATACTATAACCAGTGATGGAAAATGTACAACTGAAATAAACAAAAGAATAGGAATGGCAAAAAGTAATTTTAATGTCATGAAAAATATACTAACATCAAAACAAATAACACCAGGGCTAAAACTAAAAATAGCAAAATGTTATATCTTCTGAGAATTCTTGTATGGTGCAGAAACATGGACATTAGACAAGAAAACAGAATTAAAAAATTGAAGCTTTTGAAATGTTGGTTTGTAGAAGAATGGGAAGTATTTAATGGAAAGAATGACAAACGATGAAACGATGAAAAAATATAACAAAATAAGGAGCAAATCAGAAATAATATTTAATGTCAATTAAATAACAAGTAGGGGAGGGGGACTGGTTCGTCTAGCACAGAGGGGCTGTGAGTTCAAACCCGGCTGCATCAGTTGGGATTTATCTCTGCGGCAACCACCCCTGGTCTCAGCAGCGAGGCCCAGCTTGAAACGTCAATTACTCATCGATGAAAAAAATATGAGTACCTCCGAAGTCGGAGTTATCTGCATGTGCAGCGAGGGACCCCTGGGCACACGGCTGTCAGGGAAACACGGATTAACACGCAAAATTCAGTTCCTAGTCTCTAGGGACTTCGTCAGAGGTAAAAGCTGGTGAACGAGGGGAAAATAAAATCCTGTTCTACAGGATTGCCCCCACAGTACACAGACATGAGAAGTACAGTGTGGACCACACCCACCTCCCTGGAAGATAGACTATACGGGGCAACCAAATCACTTAAACAGACAGCTGCCTTCGTGAGAGAGTCCGGAATCCTACTCTGACAGAGTCATGATCGCAGCAGAAGAGGAATAAAGTAAAAGATGCCCAAACCTTGAGGTGGCATTTCATCCCCATAGCTTATAATGATATGACATTTCATCCCCATGGCTTATAATGAGATGGCATTTCATCCCCATAGCTTATAATGAGATGACATTTCATCCCAATAGCTTATAATGAGATGACATTTCATCCCAAAGCTTATAATGAGATGACATTTCATCCCCATAGCTTATAATGAGATGGCATTTCATCCCCATAGCTTATAATGAGATGGCATTTCATCCCCATAGCTTATAATGAGATGACATTTCATCCCAATAGCTTATAATGAGATGTCATTTCATCCCAATAGCTTATAATGAGATGACATTTCATCCCAATAGCTTATAATGAGATGGCATTTCATCCCAATAGCTTATAATGAGATGACATTTCATCCCAATAGCTTATAATGAGATGACATTTCATCCCAATAGCTTATAATGAGATGGCATTTCATCCCAATAGCTTATAATGAGATGACATTTCATCCCCATAGCTTATAATTTCTTCTTATCATGTTTCGACATTCCAATTGTTTACGATGAATGATGATATCGTATGACAGGGAACAGTTGGCTGTGTTCACTTTCTGTGCGGTTTCGCCTTATGTCTTTTGGTGTGTGCTGAGACTGCTACGATGGGACTACATTTACCTTTCTTTGTTTGGGAGATGAGATATTAATTCGGATCATCACGCTGGCGCGGGCGGTTGAACAATTATGGATTTTAATTCGTTTGCAGTGATACCGCGCCCTTCCATAACCAATAACCAATTCTTCTGTACCTCTACTGTAAGTGTCCATGTTATGCAGGCTTGTAGAAACGTTTAAATATGATTTTTGTGGATAAACCTTATATTAGAAGTTAAATTTGTGTTCTTAATCTTCAAATTAATTTTTTCATAGCATTTTACCGTGTTTCAATTGTGAGGCTGGTTCCATTAACAACACGTTCGCTCTTAATTTAGAAAGATGATCACATAACATGTAGAATAATAACCATAACTTTAAAATGATAACAAATGTAACTTTCTTTGAAAAGATAATTCTTACCGGCAATGATAACCGCCAAGATAACTGTCAAGAAGAGAAGAAATATAACAATTTTCGCCGTTTTAGTTCTGGGTATAACATGTTATTGTTGATGGGTGGATGAATGAGTGGATGGATGGAAAGGTGGATGGATATACGGTTAATGGATAAATAAATGTATACATATGGATGAATGCAAACTAGATGAATGATTGAATAAATGATTAGCTAGATGTATGAATACAAAGGGGAATAGACAGGTGGATAAATAAATACATAAAAACAAATAACAGAAGAGATGAATAGACGGAAGCATGTTTGAAAGGTGGAATGAACAAAGAGATTATTGATGGAGGAACAAACAAATTAATGAGAGAATTATAAGATTGAATAAATCATCATCATCATGTGCCATACCGGTTGGCGTAGGCAATTATGTCCTTGAACAATCTTCTATCTACAGTATATCGTATCAGATCAGTTGTTGGCTGCTTTCCATGCCATGACACCAAGCTATCCAGTATTTTCTCTTTTTGTCGTCCGCAATCTCTCTTTTCTTTTAATTTGCCAGCTGTAACCAAATATTCCAACTTTCCTCTTCTCATGATGTGCCCGAAAAATGTTGATTTCTTCTTTCTGATGTTTTTTAAGAGCTGCCTTTTTGTGTTGGCCTCTTTGAGAACTTTCTCATTGGTCTTTTTAGCTGTCCATGGAACTTTCAACATTCTTCTGAAAAAATCACATCTCTTGAATAAATGTGTTATAGGATTAACAAACAAATGATTGAGAGAATGATGAAATGAACAAATATATTATTGGTTGGACGAACAAACATTGTGCGTAATCTAACATTAAACGTTATGTTTTTATTTCTGAGGTAATATGGTCAGTGTTACGCCCATACGGCTTTACTTTCTGAGATAAACTCCGGTACTTATTCAAGGCTGGGTGAACCCGGAAGCCATCGATCAGGATCGGGCCCGACCTCTTGTCCTTTGTAGCCCAGTTCACTAACCAGTAAGCAGTCGCGGCTCAGTTAGTTTTGTTTGAAATTTGTTTGTGTATTTGTGCCTGTCTCAAAACGTCATTAATAGTTTCCCTTCCACGTCCTCTTAAATCTCCCCATTCGGTGGGAACTGGTTGGTCTCGGGCAAGACGCCGGTTTAGAGACAGAGAGGTTGTGAGTTCAAATCAGGCTGCATCAGTTGTGCATTATTTGGTGTAATTACTCTCTGGAACAACAACCCTGGTCTCAGGAGATGTATTATTATTTGTACCCAGTATATAACCACTGGGAACTACTATTCGTGCTGTTTCGTCCAATAAATGTTTGTCTACAACACAAGTATTCAGCCCTACTGGGAGATACTTGCATTAATAGGAAAGTACAAATATACAATTTATTTCCGGTCTGTGATTGTTACCCTATGCTATAGTCATTGAGAACGCCTTTCGTGTAAGACACTGCTGCAATAGCCAATTTTTTAGTTGGCTGCGTGGCAGTGTGCCAAGCGTTCGGCTTCTCGTGGCAAGGCGCGGTGCCACTGAGTACGGGTTCGATCCCACTTCGGACCATATATTGTTCTTCGTTTTTTTCTATTGTTGTTTGTCTGTCAATTTTTCCGAGTGCTAACACATACTTCTTTGTTCTATTATTCCTATCATCGCCTCGGAAGTTCCCCATATAATAATATTTATGTATTATTATTTGTATCTCAGGAGATGTCCCCGGCTTGAAACGTCAATTGCTCATCGATGGGGGAGGGAGGGAGGAAATAACATTAACATAAATATATAAAGCAGACAACTAAAAAAAGCAAATGAATATAAATATCGAGGGAGTCTAGTGATAAACTACAATTCACGAACAGCAGAAATAGACTCAAGATGCAACAAAGCTTGTCAAATCATTGGACAGTTATCACCACTATTGTCCAACAAGGAAATAACTCTAGAGGCAAAACTGATACTCTACAATGCAATCTTCATCCCAACGTTGTGCTATCTATGCCAGTCCTGGACTCTAGATGCAAGAAAAATAAGAAAAATAACCTCTGCTGAAATGAAATATGTTAGACGAATGATAGGAAACAGTCTGAGAGGAGATCAGAAAGGAAGAACTGAGAAAAAAAAAACTATGAATAACCCCTGCCATAGAATATATATATTAAAAAAAAAGTTAAAATGGTTTGGCCACGTGACAAGGCAGAAAGATCAAAACAACACAACGAGCCTTCAATAAACTTTGCGCGAACACCAGACCTAAGAGTCGATGGATTGATTATTGGAAGCACTAGGAAACATAACAGTAGCAGAGGCGACCAGAATAGCAAAATAACGCAAATTACATCTCCCTTCGACGCTGAATGGCAAATGAGTAAGAACAGAAGCAGAAGAGAAAAATTGAATACATCCGAACTCTGAGTTATCTGCCTGTGCGGCGATGGACTCCTGTTGTTACGGCTGCCACGGAAAATTGGATTAACACGCGAAATTCAGTTTCTAGTCTCTAGGGACTTCGCCGTAGATGAAAGCTCGCGAACGAGGAACATTTTTGTTAATCTATCCATTCTCATATAAATGCAGTACTTCCGTTTTCTTCTCTGTTTTCTTATTTAGTGACATAATGCCTCGAAATATAAATATTTATGGTTAAATAAAAATGTGTTTTTATACGTGATTTATAAAGATATAAATAATGTACCTACCAGTTATCTTAGCAATGTCCATCTCGGCAAATGTATCTCTTTTCTGTAAATAAAAACCATATTTAACAGTTAAACAGACGTCTTTATCTTATTCTCTTCTTCTTAGAAGAATTCGTAAATGTTATGTAGAGCCAGTCTTAACATATGGATGTGAATCATGGACAATAGGACAACAGACAAGAAAATTACTGGAGTCTGTAGAAATGTGGTTTTACAGAAGAATGTAGAGAATACCATGGACTGCTAAAAAGAGTAATGAAAATGTTCTGAAAGTGGCCAAAGCAAAAAGAGAGCTAATTTCCAATATTAGGAAGAAACAATCATCATTTTTTGGTCATGTAATGAGAAGAGAACAACTGGAATATATTGTAACAACTGGGAAAATTGAGGGACGAAGAGATTCAGGGAAGCAAAGAGAGAATATAGAAGACAGTTTAGGAGAATTGCTTGTCAGAAAGTCAACAACAGAAATGATAAATAACTGTCAAGATCGAAAGTTGTGGAGAGGCATGATCATCAACGCCAGCAGGTCAAACTTCAGTGCCAGCCAAGTCGGCTGAGTGGGTGACAATTTCAAACGACGTCACCGAAAAGAGAGTGCGTACAGTCACTCCACTTCACTCGAATAATTATAAAAAAAACACAGTCAAGATACAGACAAACTGTTTTAGTAGTGGTATTCTTATATAGGAGCTCAGTGGTTAGCAAACTGGGCTACAAAGGACAAGAGGTAGGGTTCGATTCCAACCGACGGCTTCCAGTTCACCCAGCCTTTAATGGTTACCGGAATTTTTTCTGGGAAACTAAAGCCACGCGGGCGTAATACCGACCACATTGCCCCAAAAATCATGTGCCGAAGGTCTGTAATATTTAGTCACTAACATCATATTCCCTATACGCCACTTAGCGTGAAGGGGCTCTTTACATTTTTATATTCTTATATAAGAGTAAGGCGCATATTGCTTCTGTCTCCATTTCTCTTTCTGCTACCCATAGATTGGATTATAAAAATAGCTCAAAACAACAGAAATGGAATTCAGTGGTCACTGACCAAAGAACTTAATGATTTAGACTTTGCTGATGATATGGCTCTCCTTTCACACAGCCATCAACAGATGCAGGATAAAATGAGCATACTTGATGAGAGATCACAACAGCTAGGACTGAAGATTAATAGAGATAAGACCAACATTATGACAAATAATGCAGTTAGCAATCGCCAAATAAAAATAGGACAAATACCTCTACTAGACGTACAATCTTACATGTATCTGGGTAGTAATATAGATAAAGAGGGAGGAACAGAAAATAATACCAAAATAAGGATATCAATAGCAAGAGGAGCATTTGTTACACTGGGAAACGTATGGAAATCCAAAGAAATTAGGTTATATAGTAAAAAAAGGTAAAGTACACCCGTCACGCCAAGCGGCGTATAGGGAATATGGTGTTAGTGACCATAAATTTTACAGAGCTTCGGCACATGATTTTTGGGGTAATGTGGTCGGTATTACACCCGTGCCGCTTTACTTTGGCAGAAAAAAATCCAGTACCCATTAATTGCTGTGTGAACCCGGAAGCCGTCGGTTGGGATCGAACCCTACCTCTTGTAAATTAGGTTAAATACTAAAATACAAATTTTAAACTGCAATGTAAAGTCAGTCCTATTATTTTGCTGTAAAACATGGAGAACAACTAAAATGACAATCATGAAGATACAGGCTGTCATTAATGAATGCTTACGCTGAATAAAAGGATGGAAATGGCAGGACAAAACCAATAACATAGAATTATGGAAATGTACCTGTCAACTACCAGTGGATAAAGACATACAGCGAAGACAACGGCGCTGGATAGGACACACACTGCGGAAGCCAACTGGGACTATTACACAACATGTAATTTTCTGAAATACCCAGGGAAAAGGACAAAGAGGAAGACCAAGGAATTCTTGGAGAAGACAGATAGAAGCAGAGATGAAGATGGTGGTGAAGACATGGAACGATCTTAAAAGAATGGCAAGAAACAGAATGGCTTGCAAAGTGTTTGTTGAAGACATATGCTCCACAGGGAACTGAAAGGTAAAAGAAGAATAGATTCTTGTAAAGACCTTCCGACATAGCCGCCATCTTCCCGAAGTGGATCGCACAAACATTCGGTTACAGTAACTTGTACAGATCTGTTGCTATAATCCATGGATGAGCCTGTCTTATAAGCTCAACATTTCATCGTATAATAGTGATAGGTAGCTTGCTCACAAAATGTGAATCAATTTTACATGATAAATGTCATATTTATATAAACATTAAGTATACACATAATTGCCAATGTTCGTTTGTTGTAAGTGAGAAGTTTAAGCAAGGTAGCAGTATTTCGATCAATTGCATTTTTGTGAATCCAGAAATTGTAAGAAAATATACATTTTTAGCCAGAGGAAATCATTTCTTTTCATTTACTTTACTATTTGGGAGTTTGGTAGGTTATGTAGATAGATCACACGTTTCAGCTTATGTGTAGGGGGTTCAGTGGGGTCGAGGTTGAACGTCAGTCTCTGGGACAAAAGAGTTCGAACCTAACCGAAGCGATGGGAATTATTATCTTCAATTCGTGATTTCTTCGTTGCTTCCTCTCTCTCTCTCTCTCTCTCTCTCTCTCTCTATCTATCTATCTATCTATCTATCTATCTATCTATCTATCTATCTATCTATCTATCTATCTATCTATCTATCTATCTATCTATCTATCTATCTATCTATCTATCTATCTATCTATCTATCTATCTATCTATCTATCTATCTATCTATCTATCTATCTATCTATCTATCTATCTATCTATCTATCTATCTATCTATCTATCTATCTATCTATCTATCTATCTATCTATCTATCTGTCTATCTAACTATCTGTCTGTCTGTCTGTCTGTCTGTCTGTCTGTCTGTCTGTCTGTCTGTCTGTCTGTCTGTCTGTCTGTCTGTCTGTCTGTCTGTCTGTCTGTCTGTCTGTCTGTCTGTCTGTCTATCTATCTAGTGATTCAAGACAAGTTAAATGCAAATATTGTAAATACTCTATTTTAAGCTGTAAAATTAAATGATTATGATATCGAATAGGGAGCCTTTATATTGTATGTATATATTAATACGTATATGTTCTTTGACCTCTTGATAGTCGGGTGTTAGCAATCAATCAAGATTTGTGAGTAGTTTGGTAACTTGAGTGTTTCATGCTTGGTGTCGTTTTACAGTACAGTTTCTCTCTTGAGTTAATCTACCAATATACCAATCTACCAATATACCAATATACCAATATACCAATGTACCAATATACCAATATACCAATATACCAATATACCAATATACCAATATACCAACCTACCAATATACCAATATACCAATATACCAATATACCAATATACCATTATACCAATATACCAATATACCAATCTACCAATATACCAATCTACCAATATACCAATATACCAATATACCAATATACCAATCTACCAATATACCAATCTACCAATATACCAATCTACCAATCTACCAATATATCAATATACCAATATACCAATATACCAATATACCAATATACCAATATACCAATATACCAATATACCAATATACCAATCTACCAATATACCAATCTACCAATATACCAATCTACCAATCTACCAATCTACCAATCTACCAATATACCAATATACCAATATACCAATATACCAATATACCAATATACCAATCTACCAATATACCAATCTACCAATATACCAATCTACCAATCTACCAATCTACCAATCTACCAATATACCAATATACCAATATACCAATATACCAATATACCAATATACCAATATACCAATCTACCAATATACCAATATACTAATCTACCAATATACCAATATACCAATATACCAATCTACCAATATACCAATATACCAATATACCAATATACCAATATACCAATATACCAATATACCAATCTACCAATATACCAATCTACCAATATACCAATCTACCAATCTACCAATCTACCAATCTACCAATATACCAATATACCAATATACCAATATACCAATATACCAATCTACCAATATACCAATCTACCAATATACCAATCTACCAATCTACCAATCTACCAATCTACCAATCTACCAATATACCAATATACCAATATACCAATATACCAATATACCAATATACCAATATACCAATATACCAATATACAGAGACGCAGATAACATTTTCCTTTACCGTGTATAGACCTGCTCTGATCGCGGTGTCAAAAACCTTTGTGACATCAACGAAGAATATATATAGAGGTCTTCTCTGTTCCTTGCACTTCTCCTGCAGAGTAAAAATCATATTGGTGGTTGACCGTCCAACTCTAAACCTGGTAGAGACCAGGTGGTTGACCGTCCAACTCTAAACCTACACGGGTCTCAGGAAGGATACGTTCCGTCAGGTTGATGTCGGCGCTTTAAAACAATTCTTGCGAATGCCTTCCCAGTTATACCCAGGAGGGATCGATCCCTATGGTTGTTTACAATCACCCTTGTCTCAAATATTGTTTAATATAACGTTACTTAACGTTAAATATACTATCATCAGAACAAATAACACCAGGGCTAAAACTAGGAATAGCTAAGTGTTAAATCTCAAGATTCCTATATGGTGCAGAAACATGGACATGATTAGACAAGAAAACTACAGAAAATTGAAACCTTTGTAATGTGGAATTATAGAAGAATAGGTAGAATAGGATGGAAAGAAAAGAAAACAACGATGAAGTTTTAAAACAGCTAAAAATGAAATTAGAACTACTGAACACAGTTAGAACATGACAAATGAAATTTTTGGAGCAAATTAAAAGACACAACAGCCTAAAAAAAGTAATATTGGAAGGGGAAATATAAGGTAAAAGAGGCAGAGGCAGACCACGACTAACATGGACGATTAACATCAAAAGATGAGAACAAGTCAACCTATGACAATCTGCACCATCAAAGCAAGAGACAAAGTGGAATGGCGCTGCATGATAGCCAACCTTCGATGCGGAGACGGCACTCAATGATAATGAGGAGAATGATGATGATAACGTTACAATCTTTGCATCTTTCATTTTTTATTTTATATCTCCACTTCTCCAATATTGGACAAGGAGTTTGTAGAGGTGGGGCAAAAGTGGTTGTTATGTATATATATATTTATATATCATCATCATCATCATCATCAAGTACCGGGCCTACTGGCGTAGGTGATCATGTCTCTCCACAACCTGCGACCTCGGCAGCTATTTATCATTTCTGTTGTTGACCTTCTGCCACGCCATTCTCTTAAGCTGTCTGTTATTTTTTCTCTTTGCTTCCCTCTATCTCTTCGTCCCTCAATTTTTCCAGTTATTACAATATATTCTAGTTGTTCTCTTCTCATTTCATGGCCAAAAAATGATGATTGTTTCTTCCTAATTTTGGAAATTAGCTCTCTTTTTGCTTTGACCTCTCTCAGAACATCTTCATTACTCTTCTTAGCTGTCCATGGCATTCTCAACGTTCTTCTGTAAAACCACATTTCTACATACTCCAATGATTTTCTTGTCTGTTGTCCTATTGTCCATGATTCGCATCCATATGTTAAGACTGGCTCTACATAAAATTTAATAACTCTTTTTCTTGTTTCTATTGTCAAAAATGGATTGCATAGTATCTTCCTCATTTTTTGGAAAGCTGCTTTTGTCTGAGCCATTCTGCATCTCACCTCTTTTGTACACCTTTCATCTGAAGTTAACAAAGTTCCCAAATATTAAAATTCATTTACCTGTTTTAATATCGTTCCACTTGTCTTTATTGTGCACTGCTGTGATGTCTTTTTTCTTTGTTGTTACCATTACCTCTGTCTTTTTGCTATTACGGCTGAGTCCTTTATTTTTGCTTTCTTTCACTATATTGTCTAACATTTCTTGTAACTCATTTTCACTCTTAGCGATTAAGACTGTATCATCAGCATACCTTAGATTATTTATATTATGACCTCCAATTGTTATTCCAGGCATATCCCTTATGGATCTTAAAATAATCTTACTATAAATATTAAACAAATCTGGTGACAGAGCGCACAACCTTGTCTAACACCCTGTTTTATTTGTTGAATCATTCCCAATTGGTTTCCAGTTCTTATGGCCGCTGTTTCTTCCGACATATATATATGCACACTTATATATATATATACACACTTTCGGAAGTTTAATAAAGGTATGTATATATATATATAAAAGAAAAAAAAGTAAAGTTGGGATCGAACCCTACATCTTTTCCTTTGTAGTCCAGTTCACTAACCACTGAGCTATCGCGGCACCCATGCTTATATATAGTTATGTATAACATTATATACATTGTCATAAAAATTAAACCTAATTTTAAATTTACTTATGTAATAATTTAGGAGAATACAATACTCAAGTTAATGTTTTTCCTACATGTCTTTGAATTTATACTCTAAGATTTGTTTCGTTTCTTCCTTCATTAGTGCGGCACAGATTTGTCCTGAACATTTTACTGAAAGCGAAACAACTATCTTGGACATACTATAACCAGTGATGGAAAATGTACAACTGAAATAAACAAAAGAGTAGGAATGACAAAAAGTAATTTTAATGTCATGAACAACATGCTAACATCAAAACAAATAACACCAGGCTAATAAATAAAAAAAATAACAATTAAATTAATAGAAAAATATTATGTCTTCTCAACATTCCTATATGGTGCAGAAACATGGACATTAGACAAGAAGACAAGAAGACAGAACAGAGAATTGAAGCCTTTGAAATGTGGATTTATAGAAGAATAACTAGAATTGGATGGAAGGAAAAGAAAACACACGATGAAGTCTTAAAACAACTAAAAATGAAAAGAGAACTACTAAGCACAATAAAAACAAGACAAATGCGATTTTTTGGCCATGTTAAAAGACACAACAGCCTAATAAAAGTAATCTTGAATTGGAAAATACAAGGTAAAAGAGGCAGAGGCAGACCAAGACTAACATGGACGAGTAACATCAAAAGATGGACAAAACAGCCTATGACAACCTGCACCATCAAAACAAGAGACAGAGCAGAATCGTGCTCCATGTTAGCCAACCTTCGTTGCGGAGATGGCACTCGATGATGATGATGATGAAACAAAATATTTGAAACAAATAACAAATCTTACCTTCTGTACACAAACTGCTACTTATCGTCTCCAAATTACACAATTATACTCGTATATTACTTGCTCATTGCGTGATTTAGTTTGTTTTCTTAGTTTAATATTTGGCTTATTAATTCCTTGCACTTCCACATTTACTGAGCACTAGAAAAGGGTGTGGTATTTAATATGCTGTGTCTTTTTTCAAATTGGTAAGTGTGTATGACTTAATGAGCTCACGTCTGGTTGCTTAGAACCGCAAACACCGCGGGAGTTGGGAGGTAGTGCTTGCGAGAGTAGTTAGTACGTGCCGTTATCTTTGTTGTATCGATCAAAGGACCAGAGACAGGAGAAATACATGTTGTGTCATCTGGGCGTGTTTGCTGAGGAAAGTTGTGGGGATAGACAAAAGGACATTAGTGATAGAAGAGTGGAGATTATTGAAGTGTGGTGAGAATGATGTCCGGAGATTATCTAGGAACAGTGAGAATGATGTCCGGTAATTATCAAGGTGCGGTGAGAATGATGTCCGAAGAATATCGAGGTGCGGTGAGAATGATGTCCGGAGATTATCTAGGAACAGTGAGAATAATGTCCGGTAATTATCAAGGTGCGGTAAGAATGATGTCCGGAGAATATCGAGGTGCGGTGAGAATGATGTCCGGAGAATATCGAGGTGCGGTGAGAATTATGTCCGGAGATTATCGAGGTGCGGTGAGAATTATGTCCGGAGATTATCGAGGTGCGGTGAGAATGATGTCCGGAGATTATCAAGGTGCGATGAGAATGATGTTCGGAGATTATAGAGGTGCGGTGAGAATGATGTCCGGAGATTATCGAGGTGCGGTGAGAATGATGTCAGGAGATTATCGAGGTGTGGTGAGAATGATGTCCGGAGATTATCGAGGAACGGTGAGAATGATGTCCGGAGATTATCGTGGTGTGGCGAGAATGATGTCCGGAGATTATCGTGGTGTGGCGAGAAAGATGTCCGGAGATTATCGTGGTGTGGCGAGAATGATGTCCGGAGATTATCGTGGTGTGGTGAGAATGATGTCCGGAGATTATCTAGGAACAGTGAGAATGATGTCCGGTAATTATCAAGGTGCGGTGAGAATGATGTCCGGAGAATATCGAGGTGCGGTGAGAATGATGTCCGGAGAATATCGAGGTGCGGTGAGAATTATGTCGGAGATTATCGAGGTGCGGTGAGAATTATGTCCGGAGATTATCGAGGTGCGGTGAGAATGATGTCCGGAGATTATCAATGTGCGGTAAGAATGATGTCCGGAGATTATTAAGGTGCGGTGAGAATGATGTCCGGAGATTATCAAGGTGCGATAAGAATGATGTCAGGAGATTATCAAGGTGCGATGAGAATGATGTCCGGAGATTATAGAGGTGCGGTGAGAATGATGTCCGGAGATTATCGAGGTGCGGTGAGAATGATGTCAGGAGATTATCGAGGTGTGGTGAGAATGATGTCCGGAGATTATCGAGGAACGGTGAGAATGATGTCCGGAGATTATCGAGGTGCGGTGAGAATGATTTCCGGAGATTATCGTGGTGTGGTGAGAATGATGTCCTGAAATTATCGTGGTGTGGCGAGAATAATGTCCGGAGATTATCGTGGTGTGGTGAGAATAATGTTCGGAGATTATCGTGGTGTGGTGAGAATAATGTCCGGAGATTATCGTGGTGTGGCGAGAATTATGTCCGGAGATTATCGAGGTGCGGTGAGAATTATGTCCGGAGATTATCGAGGTGCGGTGAGAATTATGTCCGGAGATTATCGAGGTGCGGTGAGAATGATGTCCGGAGATTATCGTGGTGTGGCGAGAATTATGTCCGGAGATTATCGAGGTGCGGTGAGAATTATGTCCGGAGATTATCGAGGTGCGGTGAGAATTATGTCCGGAGATTATCGAGGTGTGGTGAGAATTATGTCCGGAGATTATCGTGGTGTGGCGAGAATTATGTCCGGAGATTATCGAGGTGCGGTGAGAATTATGTCCGGAGATTATCGAGGTGCGGTGAGAATGATGTCCGGAGATTATCAATGTGCGGTAAGAATGATGTCCGGAGATTATCAAGGTGCGATGAGAATGATGTCCGGAGATTATCAAGGTGCGATGAGAATGATGTCCGGAGATTATCAAGGTGCGGTGAGAATTATGTCCGGAGATTATCGAGGTGCGGTGAGAATGATGTCCGGAGATTATCAAGGTGCGATGAGAATGATGTCAGGAGATTATCAAGGTGCGATGAGAATGATGTCCGGAGATTATCGAGGTGCGGTGAGAATGATGTCAGGAGATTATCGAGGTGTGGTGAGAATGATGTCCGGAGATTATCGAGGAACGGTGAGAATGATGTCCGGAGATTATCGAGGTGCGGTGAGAATGATTTCCGGAGATTATCGTGTTGTGTGGTGAGAATGATGTCCTGAAATTATCGTGGTGTGGCGAGAATAATGTCCGGAGATTATCGTGGTGAGGTGAGAATAATGTTCGGAGATTATCGTGGTGTGGTGAGAATAATGTCCGGAGATTATCGTGGTGTGGTGAGAATAATGTCCGGAGATTATCGTGGTGTGGTGAGAATGATGTCCTGAGATTATCGTGGTGTGGCGAGAATAATGTCCGGAGATTATCGTGGTGTGGTGAGAATAATGTTCGGAGATTATCGTGGTGTGGTGAGAATGATGTCCGGAGATTATCGTGGTGTGGTGAGAATGATGTCCGGAGATTATCGAGGTGTGGCGAGAATGATGTCCGGAGGTTATCGAGGTGTGGCGAGAATGATGTCCAGAGATTATCGTGGTACAGTGAGAATGATGTTCTGAGATTATCGTGGTACAGTGAGAATGATGTCAGGAGATTATCGTGGTGTGGCGAGAATGATGTCCGGAGTTTATCGTGGTGTAGCGAGAATGATGTCCGGAGATTATCGTGGTGTGGCGAGAAAGATATCCGGAGATTATCGTGGTGTGGCGAGAATGATATCCGGAGATTATCGTGGTGTGGCGGGAATGATGTCCGGAGATTATCGTGGTGTGGCGGGAATGATGTCCGGAGATTATCGTGGTACAGTGAGAATGATGTCCGGAGATTATCGTGGTGTGGCGGGAATGATGTCCGGAGATTATCGTGGTGTGGCGAGAATGATGTCCGGAGATTATCGTGGTGTGGCGAGAATGATGTCGGGAGATTATCCTTGTGCGAAGAGAATGATGTCGGGAGATTATCCTTGTGCGAAGAGAATGATGTCGGGAGATTATGAAGGTGCGTTGAGAATGATGTCCTGAGATTATCGAGGTACAATGAGAAAGATGTCGGGAGATTATCGAGGTACAGTGAGAATAATGTGTTGTGTTTATCGAGGTATGGTGAGAATGATGTTCTGAGATTATCGAGGTACATTGAGAATTATGTCCTGAGATTATCGAGGTACATTGAGAATGATGTTCTGAGATTATCGAGGTACATTGAGAATTATGTCCTGAGATTATCGAGGTACATTGAGAATTATGTCCTGAGATTATCGAGGTACATTGAGAATGATGTTCTGAGATTATCGAGGTACATTGAGAATTATGTCCTGAGATTATCGAGGTACATTGAGAATTATGTCCTGAGATTATCGAGGTACATTGAGAATGATGTTCTGAGATTATCGAGGTACATTGAGAATGATGTGTTGAGATTATCGAGGTAAATACTGGCTGTTGCATTCAAAAAATAGATATATATTGAACAATTGGCCGAGAACAGAAACGTATGGCGAGTGTCGGGTCCTGTGCAAGGCATGTCAATTGAGAAAGAAAGATCGACGGAAACAGAACCTAGAATTTTTTATCTATGCGCCGTCACAAGGATAATTGATAGATCGATGTTACACAGCCTTCTAACAGGATTGATTCAACTTTGAAAGTGCAGATGTTCTAGTTTTATTACAGCTTTTGCTGTCTCATTTAGGCTACGGACATTCATTGTGATTAGCACTGAGTGCCGTCGCCGCATCGAAGATTGGCTACAATGGAGCGCCATTCTGCTCTGTCTCTTGCATTGATGGTGCAGATTGAAATAGACAGACTTGTCCATCTTTTGATGTTACTTTTCCATGTTAAGGGAGCTGCGATAGCTCAGTGGTTAGTGAACTTGACTACAAAGGACAATAGGTAGGGTTCGATCCCAATCGACGGCTTCCGGGTTCACCCAGCCTTTAATGGGTACCGGATTTTTTTCTGGGAAAGTAAAGCGGCACGGGCGTAATACCGACCACATTACCTCAAAAATCATGTGCCGAAGGTTTGTAAAATATGGTAACTAACACCATATTCCCTATACGCCACTTGGCGTGACAGGGGAACTTTATTTTTTTTTACATCCATGTTAGTCTTGGTCTGCCTCTGCCTCTTTTACCTTGTATTTTCGCTTCCAAGACTACTTTTAGTAGGCTGTTGTGTCTTTTAACATGGCGTAAAATATCATTTGTCTTGTTTGAATTGTGTTTAGTAGTTCTCTTTTAATTTTTAGTTGTTTTAAGACTTCATCGTTTGTTTTCTGTTATTCACATCCAATTCTTCCTAATATTCTATAAAAGCATATTTGGGGGCTTCAATTTTCTGTTCCGTTGGAACAGGAGGACTGGTTGGTCTGAAGGCAAAGACCGGCCACGAGACCAAGAGGTTGTGGGTTCAAATCTCGACTACACCGGTTGGGATTTTTTATTTGTGATTTCTCTCACAACAACGCGACAACCACTCCTGGTCTCAGCAGCGAGGCCCGGCTTGAAACGTCAGTTACTCATCGACGGATAAAGTATGACTACCCCCGATAATGGAGTTATCTGCCTGTGCGGCGAGGGACCCCTGTGCTCACGGCTGTCAGGGAAAAACGGATTAACACGCAAAATTCAGTTCCCAGTCTATGGGGACTTCGTCAGAGGTAGAAGCTGACGAAAGCAAAAAAAAAAAAAAAAAAAAAAATTCATCATTACTTTTCATTCTACTGATATTGCATTAATTATTTTGACTGGGATGTTGACAACTAAGACTTAAATTTAAAATATCATTTCTATGTGAACTTATCATATAATATGTTACTATCACATGTTGCTCACAAGTGGGCATTTGTTGACTGCAAAGTAGACTATCGACCCTCCTTTTGCGAGCCAGACTCTGTATCCTGACTCAACATAAAACAATTTATGCTGGAATTTATTTTTCTGTAAAATCTTGTCAAGGTTGTAAGGTAATGCGTGTTTAACTTGAGCACAATAGATGCATTATATTCCACAAGAGTATAAACAAATACATTATAAACCTTCCTGTGGAAATTAATACTCGAAGTATCTTCTAAAAATTTTACAAAACAAGAAATTTATTTAAAATTTATGTTCCGAAAACTTCTTCTTCTCCTTCTCTTCTTCTTCCTCTGCCTCTTCTTCTTCTACTTCTTTCCTTTCTCATCTGCCTTTCAGCGTCGATGAGAGATATAATTTGTGGTCTTTTGCTCTTCAGTTCGCCTCTGCTGCTGTTATATTTCTTAGCGCTTCTAATATTCCATCGATCCATTTTTTCGTGGTCGACCCTTAGGTCTGGTGTTCTCACAACATTTGTTGACGGCTCGTTGTTTTGTGTTCCTAAAACTAAAAAAAAAATAAAGTAGATTCTGTGTTCGTAAAGCTGTAGAAATTATTGTAGAAACTGTTTACAAAAAATGTAGAAATTAATTAAAATCTATGTTCTTAAAATTTAAGAAATTAATTTAGAATCATCACTATCACCACCATCATCATCATCGTCTTTATTAAAATTATCATCACCATCATCATCATCAAAATCACTAACATCATAATTATCACCATCATCATGATCATCATGATCATCATCATCATCATCATCATCATCATCATCCTCATCATCATCATCATCATCATCATATCATCATCATCACAAATCATCATCATCACCATCATCATCATCACCATCAGCATCAAAACAATAATCATCACACCATCATCACTATAATCATCGTCATCACCATCACAAATCATCATCATTATCACCATCATCATCATCATCACCATCAGCATCAAAACAATAATCATCACACCATCATCACCATAATCATCATCATCATCATCATCATCATCATCACAAATCATCATCATCACCATCAGCATCAAAACAATAATCAGCACACCACCATCATCATCACCACCATCATCACCATCATAACCATCATCGCCATAATCACCATCATCATCATCATCACCATCAGCATCAAAACAATAATCATCACACCAACATCACCATAATCATCATCATCATCATCACCATCATCATCATCACCATCAGCATCAAAACAATAATCATCATCATCACCATCACCACCATCATCGCGATAATCATCATCATCATCATCATCATCAAAACAATAATCATCATCACCATCATCACCACCATCACCACTTTCACCTTCATCGCCATAATCATCATTATCATCACCACCATCATCACCATCATCATCATCACCATCATCATCATCATCAGCATCAAAACAATAATCATCACACCACCATCACTATCATAACCATCATAACCATCATCGCCATAATCAGCATCATCATCATTACCATCGTCACAATCATCACCATAATCATCATCAGCATCACTATAATCATCAAAATTATCATCACCTTCATCACCATCTTCACCATAATCATCACCGTCATCATCACCATCATCCCCATCATCACCATAATCACCAACATCGTCATCATCACCATCATCACCATCATCACCATAATCATCATCATCATCATCATCATCATCATCAGCATCATCATCATCATTATCATCACCATCATCACCATCGTCACCATCGTCACCAATATCATCACCATCATCATCATCATAATCATCTACATCATCACCATCATCACTATCATCATCACACCGTCATCATCATCACCATAATCATCATCATCATCATCACCATCATCATCACCATAATCACCAACATCATCATCATCATCACCATCGTCACAGCAATCATCATCACCATCATCATCATCATTATCATCATCATCATTATCATCATCATCATCATCACCATCATCACCGTAATCATCATCATCATTAACATCATCATCACCATCGTCACCGAAATCATCATCACCATCATCATCGTCATCATCTACATCATCACCATCATCACCTTCATCATCACACCATCACCATCATCACCATAAACATCATCACCATCATCATCACCATCATCATCATCACCATCACCATCATCACCATCATCACCATCATCATCATCATCATCATCATCATCATCATCATCATCTTCATCATCACCATCATCACCATCATAACCATAATCATCATCATCACCATCATCACCAGCATTACCATAATCATAATCATCACCATCATCACCATCATCATCATCATCATCATCATCATCATCACCATCGTCACCATCATCACCATAATCATAATCATCTCCATCATCACCATAATCATCATAATCATCATCACCATCATCATCACTATCATCATCACCATCATCATCAATATCATCATCATCATAATCGTCATCATCATCATCATCACCATCATCACCATGATCATCATCGTCATCATCATCATCATCATCACAAACATCATCATCATCATCACGATAGTCATCACCATCATCATGATCATCATCACCATCATCATGATCACCATTTCAGAAAGATGTAGAAAATGATGATGATGATGATGATGGTGATGATAATTTTAATAAAGATGATGATGATGATGATTATAATTATAATAAAGATGATGATGATGGTGGTGATGATGGTGGTGATGATGATGATGGTGATCATAAAGATGATGGTGGTAATTATAATAAAGATGATGATGTTGGTGGTGATGATGATGATGATGGTGATGATGATGATGATGATGATGGTGATAATTATAATAAAGATGATGATGATGGTGATGATGATGATGATGGTGATGATGATGATGATGATGATGATGATGATGATGATGATGATGATGGTGATAATTATAATAAAGATGATGGTGATGGTGGTGATGATGATGATGATGGTGATGGTGATGATGACGACGATGATGATGTTGATGCTGATGATGTTTGTGGTGGTGATGATGATGATGATGATTATAGTGATGATGCTGATGATGATGATGATGATGATGGTGATGATGATAATGATGATGATTATGATGATGATGACGACGATGCTGATGATGATGATGATGACGACGACGATGATGATGATGATGATGATGATGATGTTGATGGTGGTGATGATGATGATGACGACTATGATGATGATGATGATGGTGATGATGAATAGGAAGATGATCTTTAAACTCAACTAAACTGTAGAATCACTATACTGTAAGACAGGGGTGCGTACTATCGCCTCTACTGTTTATTACATACATTGACTATATATCCCAGTTAGCCAACCGAACTGAGATAGAGGAGATCAACGAGACTTTATTTGCAGACGATCAGGCACTAATACATGAAACAATTGAAGACCTTCAAGAACACTTAAACAAACTCAACAGCTCATGCACAAAATACATGAAAATCAACATCAACATAATAGAAGTCAGGAATGTCGCCAAAAATAAACAGAACATCAACATAACTATATAAGGCAGGCAACTAAAGCAAGTAGAGGAATTCAAATACTTAGGAAGTTTAGTGACAAACGATAATTCTCAAGCAGCAGAGATAGAATCAAGATGCATCAAAGCATGTCATATCATTGGACAGTTATCACCACTATTGTCCAACAAGGAAATAACTCTAGAGGCAAAACGAGCACTCTACAATAAAATCTTCATCCCAACGTTGTGCTACCAATGCCAGACCTGGACCCTAGATGCAAGAATAATAAGAAAAATAATAAGGAAATGAAGAAATGAGAAAAAAAAGCTAGGAATAGCCCCCGCCATAGAATATATAAGGAAACAACAGATAAAAATGTTTGGTCACGTCACAAGGCAGAAAGATCAAAACACAACGAGCTACAAACGTTGTGAGAACACCAGACCCAAGGTCCGACCACGAAAAAGATGGATCGATGGAATATTAGAAGCACTAGGAAACATAACAGCAGCAGAGGCGAGCAGAAGAGCAAAAGACTGCAAATTATATCTCCCCTCGACGCTGAAAGGCAGATGAGTTAGGAAATAATAAGAAGAAGGAGATTTTTCTCAGTTTGAGAAATTATTTAGAAGTCGACTTAACACGGTTAATTCATTTTTTAGTTTCTTCTTCACTTTTCACTGATACCTAAAAGGTGTTGTGGTTTATATCATTTGTTGTTCTTGAGCTGCTCGAACTGTCTGAATTAGTGATTTTCCTTTGTTATTACATGTCTCTGTCACTGCATCTATCCATCTTCCTCTTTTCTCTTTCTCACTGATACCTAAAAGGTGTCGTGGTTTATATTATTGGTCGTTCTTGAGATGCTCGAACTGTCTGAATTATTGATTTTCCTTTGTTGTCACATGTCTCTGTCACTGCATCTATCCATCTTCTTCTGGGTCTTCCTCTTGGTCTTTTTCCATGCATTCTCGAGAAGAACGCCCTTGATGGTGATTCGTGAGGATTCATTCTGACCAGGTGGCCAAACCATTTAAGTTGTTATAAATATTCTTGGCAGGGTTTTGTTCCTACCATTTTAAATCACAGAAATACATAAAACATGTGAAGCTACAGTAAGACTCATTGTATGGAGAAATAAAAAAAAAATATATGTTTATATATATAGAAAAAAAAGAAAAAAGAAAAAGGAAAAAACGCAATGGTTAAAGTTTTATGTAGTACGTGGACGACATAAATTAGAACAACGTTTCGGCTCTAAAACCCTTCAGCAGGAACAACCATCCTACACACACACACACACAGATAAGCATCACTATTTTAAAAAAAGGAAAACCTAGATAGAAATTATTGTTTTTTTTTATTATTGTATATTATTTTATTAATATTTTGAAAATTGAGGGACGAAGAGATAGAGAGAAGCAAAGAGAAAAAAATACCTGACAGATAAAGAGAAGGGCTAGCAGAAGGTCAACAATAGAAATGATAAATAACTGTCGAGATCGAAAGTTGTGAACACCTACGCCAGCAGGCCCGGTACTTGATGATGTTGAATATTTTAAAAATCGTTTATTATTTATTATTTTTTTTATTTTAAAAACATATACGCGTGTGTGTTGTATGTTTGTTCCTCCTGAAGACTTATTGAGCCGAAACGTTGTTCTAATTTGTGTTGTCAACCTAATACATAAAACTTTAAACATACCGCCTTTCTCTTTTTTTTTTACTTGATATTTTTTCCATTAATTCCGTGTTTACTTTGTGAAAGTTTCATCTTAAATAACAATTATGTAAATTCTAAGCATTTCATTTGTTTTTTTTTCCCCCAATGATATTTACAATTTTAAAAAAGCTGCATACATGTTCGAGGACA
This sequence comes from Megaustenia siamemsis, assembly GCA_032433765.1. Taxonomy (NCBI): domain Eukaryota; kingdom Metazoa; phylum Mollusca; class Gastropoda; order Stylommatophora; family Ariophantidae; genus Megaustenia; species Megaustenia siamemsis. The sequence continues at coordinate 18,716,321 of JAVIAB010000041.1, forward strand.
GTGTGTAAGTTGTTCTACGTATTCGATTCTTGAGTGTTTCTTTTTACTTTATTACAAGCTTTGTCTGTTGTGTTCTAGTTCATTATAGTAGTATGCAACCACTTTAGTTAATATTGTTGATATAATTCCTTATAATTCGACCATCTAAGGGCAGAATCCCCCTACAGAAAAGATCACCTGCTGCCTTGCAGGAAGATTGGGGACAATCAAAGGCTAGGGAAAGCAAACCTGAATAAAATGCTGGCTGAAATCGGATGCACTGGGCCACTGGCGCAGAACTCAGTGCAACGTTTTTAACGGGTGTTCAATCAGAGTGGATCTGGCAGACTCTAATTGTGATGTTCTGTTTGGTAACACACCTGACCTGACAGCTG